>CAUJRU010003005.1:0-59480 GCA_963277665.1 Viscum album
CATGTATGAAGGACCCATGGACACCCTGAGAGGGGAGGGGTGAATTAGGGTGATAATATTTTTCTTTTAATGTGATGGATCTTGTTCCCACATTGGTAGGAACATGTTGAACCTGTATGATGAATATGATCAGAAGCAAACATTCACATGCATAGAGATGACATATCACTTTTTACTTGGTTCGGAACTAAGGGCTACGTCAAAGGAGAATACGCCGACAAGATGTCGGTCGTACAAAATTCCACTAATCCTCACTAGCTATGGATTACAAAGGTTCAGGCATAGTTACTCTGTCCCAGGCTCACTTCCTTTACAAAGGTTCAGGGATATCTCACTATTTCCCTCATGTCACTCTCGTTGACTCCCCCTGGCTCACTGCCCTTGGTGAAGACACACTAAGTTTATAGACGTGAATGTCTCTTCATCATTGCATAAGAATGCATCCTCTGTTGTATGTAGATGCTCTATTGAAGTCCAATTCTCACCAGAATATTAATCTCACTTGGCGCTGAGGGTACCAGGCGATCTTCCAGCTTTCGTGTAGCTTCAAGAAGACAGATGTACTTTAACAACCCTGGCGCCTTTCTCCAATCCCGGAGCACAATTTTCAATCCCATCACACAAGTCACTTGCGCAGTACTAGTTCGGTGAGCAGGTGACACCAACCCACTTGCACGACACTGCCTCTTTCAACTCTGAACATGCGCGACGTTGCGCTTTTAACTCCCCAACCACCTTGGTCGCGCAACCAACAACCAGCGCGCAGCCTCTACATGCGGGACCCAACAACCACTTGCGCGACTCAACTAAATGTGCGACGAGAGCCCAAAAAATCTCTAAGTCTTGAACTCCGTTGAAAATGAGGAGGGGGTCCTCTATTTATAGGCAGTCTGGACACCCTGCGCGGCAGCGTGCAAGTCTTCCCTCAGCAAGCAGTTTTCGGTGCACAGCTCATCCTCCCTAGCCTCTGTCATGCTACTCACTTGCACGACCACAAAAATACTTGCGCGAAAATCTTTAAATTTCCTTATTTAGAAGTTGTGATCTTGAAAAACAATAAGCGCGCAAGTTTCCAGTCCTCCTAGGCATTGGCGAGCAAGTCTCTTCACGGCGCGCAGGTAACTTGCGCGACCAGCCCAAAACTTAAGCAGCCCTTATCCCTTTTCCATTTTCCCATGTTTTGATCTTGAAAAACATATGGCGCACAAGTTTCCTCTTCATTAAGTACACGGCACACAAGTCTCTATTCCAAAAACACTTTTTTCCAGTTGTCGAATTTCAGGCCCAAAAATTTGGCAAACACTGGGAAACAGCACCACCTTCAATACTATTATCGGCTTGAACTGTATGATCTCTTTACTGGTACACATTCTGAACATCCACTGAGGATTGACAAAAAACACAAATCATACTCCAAATCATGCAAAGAAGACCATGGTTCTAACAGTGTACACAATATGATTCGATATATTAATGATTTTTGGAGGTTGGGGTTTCTATTAAGGTTGTATCTTGATTTTGAATTCATTATATAATGATTAATTTTTTTATTAATTTAATATGAATTATAATTCGAATGATTTTTTTACATATTTACTTGATCTCCTCAAAATATTAATGAATGTTATGAAATATATGGGATGTTGTTGCTCATGTATTATGCTTACAGTGTAGAATTTTAAAATTTTAATCCAAATAAAAATATTGGAGAGTCTAATAATTATCATAGGTCATTAAAATATAAATGACTTGTCAAGATGATTTTAAAATGTTTGAATTATAGAAAACCAGAATATTTTAGGTGGGAGTTCCTAGGATAACTAAAGAGGTGTAAGAATTTATTTAGATCCTCCACATAAAGTATCAATATTGTGGAAATAAATTATTTTATTTTAATGTATATATGGTACAAAATATATATTATCTAAGTCTTTTTAATATGTTATGATATTCAAAAATAAGGAACAAATTGAAGAGGGCGATTAATGTTTTTTATTCAAGTAATGTAAAACCGATAATAGATCAATGACATGGATAAATTTGAGTAAATAAAGGATTAATGGGATCTAAATAAAGAATTTTAATATTTTTTTTCTTTCTATATTATTTTATAATATAATTTATTTGTAACAAATTTTTTTATGAATAATAAAAAATGATGGTTCAAATATACAATTTCTATGAATAATCAGATTTAGTAAGATGTTTCATAAAAATGTATGGATAAAAGAATTTTTGTCCAAGATAATAGATTTTAATGATGTTATTTATTAATAACGAGTGAATGAGATCTCATTACATTAAAATATAATATTTTGAAGAATAAAATAATTTTTTTTGAATATTTCTCAAAAAATAGAATACCATATTTGATATGGTTATAAATATTATTTATTAAATATACCATAATGAAAATATATTTTATGTCCAAACACAAAGAATTTTGTTTTTTTAAATCTATGTATAAAAGAAACTATATTTTCAAAGAGGATAGTGAGAGCATGTTTGGACTCGGATTAGTTAAAATTATAACAAGGATTATTTTAATTCATATTACTAAGTGATTTTTATGAAATTATAAACTTAAAATTCTCTATCATTATGATTATTAACATTAAATAAGTTATATATATTTTACAAAATATGAATTATTAACATTTTTATATTTTTTGTTGTATGTAACGAATTTTGAATATTATTTTCAATTTGTTGAGCATGATGATTATGAATCATTATATTGTCATTATCTAATAATATTTATTTATAAATTCAACATATTAAAGTAGTTCAACATGATTATTTATCTAATATCTACCTAAATATGAGGTGTTAATTTTATTATGATGTAATGAGTTTAAAAAAACCATTAATGTAAAGAAAACATAAGGTTTATATAGTTGTCTATAATATGGGTTCTCATATATAATTTTCTTATATATTCTTACAATTTTTAAATAAAATATATAATTGGACATGTTATATAAAAATTCATCTCCATCTTATCATAATTTCATGTGGGATATAGATATATTTCATGATGTGATATCTTAATGTACCTATCATTGTGTTACTCTGTGTTTGTCTTTAATTGATTTTCATAATGAAGTATCAATGGTTGTGATGTCATGTAATGATTTTTTTCGGTTATGTTTCATATATAGATGTGGAAATTTTTCATGAGACACAAATGGAGTTTTTTCATGATGGATTACACATTATGTATACAACATAAGGTGTTATAAACTATTTTTTTACTAGGGGTGTATGTTTTATATTGCAACTATTTTAGTGTATTTTTTTATTTTGATATATTTCAAACGACATGGTTTTGGTTTTTTATTTATTTGTGAATTCATTTATAATTTATATATAATTCTTATTGAGTTTATCTTAGGATAATTTTTTTTTCTCAAGAGAAATAATGTTTAGATTATTTTTCACTAGTTCTAAAAGATTCATGATGAGTACTTAAGTTAAATATTGAATTTGGGACCTTATTGATTCATTTCTACCTGATTTTTATTATTATGTAATGTATCCTCAAGATTTCCGTAATCAATTTTGAGCGCCAACCAAAACAATTTTGAGTTGTTTACTTTAATGTTAATATTCCATGGACTAAACTATCCCTGCCAACACAAATTTATTTTTATGTGTGGATATAAATTTATCTATTGTTTCACAACATTTTAATTTGATGTAATGTTAACACTCCCTATTTATATTAAACGTACTATTATATTTAGAGATCATTGTCATAGTTAAGGGGAAACTATGGGAAGTGATCACTATTGAGATGGTATGTCCGAGTATGATATACTCTATAATACCAAATGTAGGATCGAAATAATAAATATACTGTATGGAGTACCTAATGACACTCAAAATACAAGAGGGGGGAATTGTATTCTTATAAAAATTCTTTTGGAACTTTTAATGATGTTTATGTTTAACAAGGTTAAACAAGGTAATTCACAAAACCTCTAGTTCTACACACATTCTTGAATAAAGAAATATGATTTCAAGAAAGTGAATCTGGAATGATAGTTCTATAAAGTTAAACTTAATGAAAGTTTACAAAGATAAAGATTTTATTTTAAAGCATATATAATCTTACTAAATCAGATTACAAGTGTAAGGAATTTTATGATAGTTATACTTTTCTCAACAATACGAATGCAGCGGAAAACTTGTAACAAAACAACTAATAGTATTAAGTCTTTTGACCCAAAGAGAAGGGTATCCCACAACCTTGGACAAAGGTCCCTTGATTTATACTTTCATGAAAGTCTGTCTTACCCACACCAGGGTAAGCCCTCGATACAAAGATCAGAGTCTGTCTTGCTATCCCCACAAGCTCTCAACATCAAGGTAGATTGGACCTCCGTCTTCCTCAGAAAGGAAGCCCTGAACTTCATGGTAGTCGTAACCTCTATCTTCCTATCCCTGGAAGCCCTCTATTGTAAACAGCAACAATTAGAGTCGCACAAAGAAAAACTAAACAAGAAGTTCATTAGGCAAGAAGAAATGACATTCTCTCTCTAGATATCACTTCAACAACATGTAATCTTTAGAGTCTTCGAACATTTGTGGGAACTTTCAAATGAGTCCTTATTTATAGGCACAAATTCAACAATCAGCTCCCTCCTCCAATGGTAATATTTTCCTTGAAGTTCGGAGGGACCTATACACGTGTCACTCAAACAACTTTTAGTTAGTAACCAAATACATGACATCGTTTTATAACAAAAAAAGTGTAAGAAAAATATGGTTACCTAACTAAAATACAATATTTAGAGTGTAAGAAAATTAATGTTTGGAGTCTAACCAAAAATGAATTTGGAGTATATAATACAAATATATTACGATTCTGTTTTCTAGGAATTAGGAACTTGAATTCTATAGAATTATAGAGTCTGGATTTCAAGGAATTTCAGAATCTGGATTCACAAGAATTCAGAACCCAAACTTACAAAGATTAGAGTCAGATTTCATGAGAATTAGGATTCAGAACTCATAATAGATTGTGGTCTGAATTCAGAGAACTCAGAGTCAGAACATAAAAATGTTCATAACCAGAATTTGTATTCGGAATTTGGAGTCAGAACTCAGAATGTTCGTAACCATAATTCGTATTCAGAATTCAAAGTCAGAACTTAGAATGTTCTTAACCAGAATTCGTAATTATAATTTACAGTCAGATCTCAAAATGTTCGTATCCAGAATTAGTAATTTGAATTCGGATCCAAAAAAAGAATTCTTCATATCTATTTATTTATATAAAACCAAGTTTTTGGATTTAAACTAAATTTTACACTTAGAAAAATTATGATATGGACAATGAAACATGGTAAGGATAAATTTCCTTGGGGAAGGAAATTCTTCCTTATAGAAATAAAACATAGGGTAAAAATATATTTTCCTTAAGATAATGTGTTTGTGAGCTTCAAAACAAGAGGAATGGTAAATTCATAAGGAAACCATAATGACTCAACAATCTCCCCAAGTATGAAGGAATGGAAAAGTCATAAGGAAAAAATTATTGACTCAACAATCCCCCCTTTTGGAAAGAACACATATCCTTAAGAAAAATAATAAAAGGATATAGAAAATATTTTTCTAGACTTTGCAAAAAAACTTATCTCCCTTTTTACATTGGAAAAGATGAATACGACTAACTCCCCCTTAAGATTTGGAACACTAAGGATCATATTCTAGATTTCCAGAATGAAAATTTTCATTATCTTGAGTATAGAAATTTTCGTAATGAGAACTCCCCCTTAGATAAACTCCCCCTAACTTATGGATATTTCTTCTTTACATGAAACTCGTTTTCCTTTATCCCCCTTTGTAATTTTCAAAAAAAAATTAGCGAATGGAAAAGAAATACGGTACCTGATATATTTGTATAAACATCTAAACAAAACAAGCAACCACAATTTCATTAAAATTGGAATGATTTCTTCAAGGAAAAAAATACAACAAATGATCATATTTGGATCTATTTTTCTTCTGTTTAATTGGGCATCAGTTTCATCATGATGATTTTAAACTTCTTTAGCTATTTGTGATCCTCCTATGATTTCTTTTCTAAAGCATTGATCTTATCATCTTGATCCTTCAGAGCCTATGCCTAGGCCTTCATAAAGTCATGTTGCTTTACAATCTTCTCCTGAATCTCGATCCGGAGATCCTTTTCTATTTTCCAACTTTGTACTATATAACTCAACTTCGTATTAAGATATTTGAAATCCTGAATCTGAGAATTGTGTTCAATATTTAGCTTTTCCTGAAATCTATTTGTAAGATATTTGATTTTTCTATCTTCAGTGTCAAAGGAATCCTTAACATAATTTTGAATGTCATCAAGCTATCTCAGATCTTCGAATATATTCATTGACCAACTCACCATATTCTTGAAAGATTTTCTATGGGCTTTATAATTGATAAGGAAATTCTTTTGATCATCCCCAACCTTTACACACCTATCTGTCACCATGGATATGGAGTCTAATTTCGGATTCATGCTATGCTGGAGCATCGAGCATCTAGAGTCAATTTTTGGAAATATCGGAATGGTGTCCACTAGCTTCTTCAAGGATTGAATGAAAAAATCATGTCCTAAAGCAGATGACATTGAATCTAAAAATTTTCATGGCGATGGTTCTTCCACTAGCTCAACCAGCGTTCTCATAGAATATCCTCCATCTTCCTTCTTCCTTAAAGAGATTTTGGTTGGTGTGTCAACAACAACTTGTATTCCTTTATGGGTTTTTGGAATGACTTATTCATCTAGAGTCTCATGCTCACTCTCATACAAATGAACAATTCTGTTTTCATCAATTTTTTCTTTCTCAACTCATGATTCAATATCCTCAGTATGAATGAAGTGATGATTATAACTCTCTTCTTCAGACAACTTGTTCACTTCCTCTTCATACTTCTCATCAACCCCAGGAGTAGCAAGTCTTGAAGATCCATCTTTAGAAGTCCGGATTAATAATTTCTCGGAATCACTTTCCTTCTCATTAAAGTCTTCTACTTACTTTATCAGATCAGCTGTATCTTTAGTGCTTTTAGTTTCACATACTTATTCCACAACTTCTATTTCAACATCCTTCCCTTTGGATTTTTTAGGAGACATGAACTTCTTTCCCGGAGTCTCAGGTATTTGTTCTACAAATAAGGTTTTTAGTACGAGAATGTTCTCGGATGAAAATTCAGTAGCCT
Source organism: Viscum album (assembly GCA_963277665.1). Classification (NCBI taxonomy): domain Eukaryota; kingdom Viridiplantae; phylum Streptophyta; class Magnoliopsida; order Santalales; family Viscaceae; genus Viscum; species Viscum album. The sequence continues at coordinate 7,231 of CAUJRU010003005.1, forward strand.
TCAAAATATATTGGACAATATCTACCTCAAACATCTTTTTCTTATACTCCCTTTCCTTGTCTTGCTTCTCAAGCTCACCAGAGGATTTATCTCTCAATGCCTTGCCTCAGTGGGGTCTAGGCCAAACTGTGGCTCCCCTTCTTTCTGATTCTTTTTATCCTCCCTCCATTTTTCTACTACATCATCTGGATATGCTTTCCGTCTCTTGGTCTTTGGAGGTGCAGATTAAGTTACTTTTGCCTTAGGGGTTTTCTCTGTTCCTTCCACTTGCTTTAGTTTCGTATCTTTACTATATTTCATTGATGATATAACCTCTTCTTCATTTTTCAGAACGACTTCTGCTTCATCCTCTGGTAGATCATAAAATTTACCTGACTCCTTAGAGAAACCAACTTTCATCCTCTTGATGGTATCATCGCAGATTAACATTACTTTGAAATTCCTCATCTAGGAACTGCAAGGGATCTTAAAATATTCAAAACACCGAACTATCATCTTAGAGAGTAGGGTAGGATACATGATTACATGTGCTCTCAAATTACCATTCTTTATATTCTCAATTTTATGAGAATATTCCTCATGAGATTGTTCTTCCTTAGATTTACCAAAATATCCAAGAAATACATATCACTTTTCTTAAGAGTGTCCTTGTCACCCTTTCTCGGAAAAATAATATCCTAAACCCATAACTATAGGATCTGATTTTTATTATACAAGTGAGCAATTTTTTGCAGTCTTGACATCTCTAAGTACAAGACACTCCATAGCCTTTACCTTGATAAAACTTCCTTGTACGTCTGGTAACATGTGAGACCAAAATCTTCCTTTTCCTTCATAGGATATCCCTACCAAGATAGCATCCTTGGTGTATGAATGTTTATATGTTTTTCTATAACTCTTGAAGGAAAATTTTTCTCTAACATCTTACTTATAGAAATAAATTGATTCATGAAATTCTATAAACAAATCTAGATACACTACATCCTGAGCTCTTGGATTTGAGATGGATACACTCTCCCATCCATTAAGCTTGATATTCATGGAGATAATAGAGTCATATTTGTTGACGATGTTCAAATGTACCAACCTCTCCCTATATATCTGCCACTCTACAATTGGCTCGACAGTAGACATCTCTAGAGAAGGAATTTCACTAGAAATTTAGAATTGAGCACTTATGAAAATACGGAATGTGATTTTGTAGTGGGGCAGAGCTTTGACATGAAAAAGCTTGAAAAATGAGTGGGAAAACCATTGGGGGTCCCCTTTATACATGCGTTGAAGCAACGGTTCATCTTCCCATCTGAATCCAATGGCTGAGAAAACTTCTAAACTGATCTGACGGTTGATATGATAGCTGCAAGGAAAATAATTTGGTTTAATCCGATCTTTTGGGCTTTTTAAAGGAAAACATTTGGATTTATGTAAACTAAAATATGAAAATTTTAAAAGAAACTATAAGTAAGTAAAAAGTGATTATGAAAACTCATGGAAGAATCATAAATTTTGGATTGTCAGGAGAATTATTTGTATTGAGGAAAATTCTTCTTGAAGGACTTTAGATTCCAGGAAAAAAATATTGAGTATGAAAAAGAAATGTTGATCTTTATTACAAAAATCTCAAATATGAAAATTTTCATTAAAAAAATTTTCAATACAAAAATTTTCATTACGAATATTTCATGAATGAAAAACATGAAAAAATTTACTATGAAAAATATAAAAAACCTCATTACGAAAAATATGAAAAAAAAACGTCATTATGGAAAATATGAAAAAAATTCATTAAGAAAAATCTGAAAAAATATTATTATGAAAAACATGAAAAAATTCATTACAAAAAATATGAAAAAATTCATTTCAAAAAATATGAAAAACATCATTATGAAAAATATAAAAAAAACTTCATTAGGAAAAATATAAAAAACTTCATTATGAAAAATATAAAAAACTTCATTATGAAAAATATAAAAAAAAACTTCATTACGAAAAATATGAAAAAAACATTCAAACCAAATGTACCCCCTATAAAAAAGATTTTGTCACTATAAGGATATCGATTTCAACATAATGTTAACAAAGAGGATTAACTTATAGTTATCATTACAAACTTCGATTTAATTTATTCAAATCTATCGGATGGTAATGATTTTGTGAAAATATACGCAAGTTGGTCTTGCATTTTGATGAATTGAAGAATGATATCTCCTTTTTTGTGTGTGATCCCTAAGAAAGTGATGCCTAATATCTATCTAATTTGCATGAGAGTGATGTTAAAGGTTTTTACTAAGGGAAATGTCACTTGTATTATCACACAAAATTTGTGTTCTGGTAAAACTGATACCATAGTCTTTGTGTGAGTGTGTTGCATCCACAACACTGGATCTCAACAACTTCCCGCTACTACATATTTAACTTAATTAGTGGAAAGTGCTACTGAGTATTGCTTCTTGCATGACCAATATACTAATGAATCTCTTAAGAAATGAAAATTTCTGGATGCACTCTTTCTATCCATTCTACATCCACCAAAGTTAGAATCTGAAAAAATGTTTAAAACAAAATCATTTCCAGAAGTATAAAAGAGTCCTAAATCCATGGTTCCCTTTAAGTAGCAAATTTTTTTTCACTGCATTTAAATGAGATTCCTTAGGAATGGATTGATATCTTGCACATAAGCATACTAAAAACATTAAGTCTGTATGACTAGCTATCATGTAATGTAAACATCCAATCATACCTCTAAAAGATGTTTAACCTATTAGTTTCCTAGCATCATCAAGATCAAATTTATTTGAGATACCAATGGGAGTACTTATACTCTTAGTGTTGTAAAATCCATACTTTTTAATAATATCTTTAATATACATATATTGGGATATATAGATTCTTTCTGGTTTTTGAGAAATTTGAAAACCAACGAAAAATGTTAACTCACCCATCATACTCATTTCAAACTCAAATTTCATTAGATCCGCAAAGGAATCAGTTAAATATTGGTGAGTTGAACCAAATATAATGTCATCAACATAAATTTGAATAATCAAAACATTTTTCTTGTCTTTATTTATAAAAAGTTTTGGATCTGCATTTCCCTTAACATAGTTATTTTGAAGCAAAAATCTTGCAAGTCGATCATACCAAGCTCAAGGGGCTTGTTTAAGGCCATACAAAGCATTGGTAAGTCTAAAAACATGATCTGGATGTTTTTTATCTTCAAAACTAGGAGTTTGTTCAACACAAACTTCTTCTTGAACACAACCATTAAAGAAAGCACATTTCACATCCATTTGAAAAAGTTTTAAATTGAAGAATGCTGGAAAGGCAAGTAAAAAACGAATATATTCAAGTCTAGCTATTGGAGCATATGTTTCTTCATAGTTTACTCCATCTTTTTTATTATATCATTTAGCAACTAATATATATTTATTTCATACAATTATTTCATTTTCATCACACTTATTTCTAAAGACCCATTTTACTCCAATAACATATGTTTCCTCAGGTCTTTCAACCAAGGTCCAGACTTTATTCCTCTTGAATTCATTTAGTTCATATTTCATGGCTTTAATCCAATAATCATCACTTAAAGTCTCTTAAGTGATATTTGGTTCTAATTGAGAAAGGAATGCTAGATGTTCTACTTCATTTCTTAAGGAAATTCTAGTCCTTACAGGTTGATTTACATGACCAATGATGCTATCACTATGATGATTCTTTAGAAACGACTGATTTGGTTTCATTAAAACCTGATCATAAACATATGGTAGAAAATGTTCTAGGTTAAATATTTCAAAAGAATATTCATTAACATTTTCCATATTAGAAGGATCTTTTTTCAAAGGCTGATAATCATTTTTTAAACACATCCGAAGACGTAGGTTGGAGTTGTTTAAAAACAAAGGGATTAGTTTCAACAAATTTCACATGCACTGTCTCTTCAATTGTATAATTGTTTTTATTGAAAACTCTATAAGCCTTCGAAGTTGTGGAGTTGCCTAAGAAAATTCCTTCATCAGATTTTGGTGTGAAATTATGAAGATTTCCTTTAGTATTCAAACTGAATACCCTGCAACCAAAAACCTTAAAGTAGGAAATTCTAGGTTTTCTACCATTCCATAACTCATAAAAAGTCTTATTAAGAAATGGTATAATAAAAACTCGATTTATAATATAACAATCAGTACTTACAACTTTAGCCCATAAATGTTTGGCTACAGACTATTCACTCAACAGGGTTCTTATTATCTATTGAAGACTTCTATTTCTTCTGTCAACAACATGATTTTGTTGAGGTGTTCTACGTGCTTAGAAGTTATGAGTAATTCCTTTTCTACTACAAAAAGTTTCAAAATCAGAATTTTGAAATTCTCCTCCATGATCACTATGAATATTTTTCAATGGAAGGTTTTTCTCATTTTTAACTTGTTCTCTAAAACATTTCAAATACGAAAAGGATTCAGATTTCTTTTCGAGAAAATAGACCCATATAAATCTAGTTTATTCATCAACTAGGAAAAATACATATTATTTGCCTCCAATACTTCAAGTTTGTGTAGGACCAAAAAGATCAATATGCACTAAATGTAATGTATTAGTTGTTGTGACTTCACCAATTTGATTTAAAACTTGATTTATGTTTCTTTTCATATTGACAAGGGTCACAAACTTTAGATGAATTAAATATAAGCTCTGTTAGATCCTTAACTAATATTTTATTAGAATGTTTTCATAAGATTATAAGGTTATAGTGTCCAACCCTTTTATACAATAACCAATAATGATCTTCCATTTCACTAAGTTAAGGTAGATATTGGATCCTAAGGTCTCCCAAGACTAGTGTGTAATCTTTCTCTTGCCTATGGGTAGAAAAAATAAACTCTTCCTTGGAATTGTGATCTGAACACTTGTAATTTTTAAAATTCACAAGGTAACCTAAATCACATAATTGGATTAGGATAATGAGGTTGTTCTTAAGACCTTTAATAAATAAAACATTTGAAATAAATGTTTTCCAAGAAGAACAATGTTACCTATACCAGTAATTTCTCCCTGAGAATTATATTCGAAAGTTACTTCTCCTCATTTCATCTTGATAACCTTTTCAAAATATTTTGTGTTACCAATCATATACCGGGAACATCCACTATCCATGTACCATGTATTTTTGTTGGTATATTCTATATGTTCCTAAAAATAAAGAAAATTTATGTTTTCAAAATCCAAACTTGCTTGGATCTGGAATTCTTAGAAAGCCATATTTTCGGCACCAACATCTTTTTAGAAAAATAGGCCTTATGAAATCCTAAAGATTGAATTTTGTTTAAGGAAATATTTTTTTCCCAATGTCCACCACACTGACACTTAGTGAAAAAAGGAGCACTTTGTGGAAAAAAATAATTATTACTAAAAACAGGTTTAGAACTAGTACAACCAAAACCATAACTATTCCTTAGAGGTCGGATTTGGGAATACATTTTATCAAAATTTTCCTTACCTAAGGTAAAGTTTGAAAAACACTTCCTCAAGGAGATGATTTTGGATTTGAGTTTGATAACTATGTTATTTTCTTCTAAAACATTTTATTTTGAACTAGAGTTAGGCTTCGAAACATTTTTCTTATAAATTATGCTTTCTAGATCTTTCAAAATTTTATTCATCGCAGAATGTACTTCCTCAAGATATTTTGAAAAATGTTCAAAATCATCATTTTTCTTATCAAGATATTTAGAAAGATATGATATTTCCTTAGTAAGAATAGTATTCCTTGAATTTTACTTATCAATCATTTTCATGAGTTTTGAATTCTCAAACTCAAGAAGTTTGGAAAACCTAGAAACTTCTTCATATGTAGGTAAAGTATTATCATCATCAGAAGAGGATTTTTCATCCTAAGAGTTATAATATTTACTATCATTCGCATTAAAAGATATATTGGTCATATATTCAGCATTGTGTACCATAGAAATTAAATAATGATTGACAATAGGTAGTCTAGCTATTAGACCAAGATTCTTCTGTCCAGAAGATTCATAATCCAAAGATTCATCTGAAGAGTCACCACCACTGGCACTTTAGGTTTCATTATCATTCAAGACTTTATTATGGTTATCCTTGTAATACATCTTTCTATTTCACTCAGAATGATATTCCTTTCTTTCTTCTCTTTTGAGCATGGGATAATCATGTCTTATATGTCATGCTCTCTTGCATTCATAACATGTGACTTCTGAATCTTTCTTATCTTTCCTTTCCTTTTTCTTATACCTGGAGTTAAAGTTTCTCTATCCAGATATCTTTTTCATTCATCGAAAAGGATTTTCTAATTAATTTTGTGAAGATTCACTTCCAATAAATTCAAATTGGATATTAACCTTCTAATATTTGGATCTAGTAACTCTCTCTAGAGTCTTGTCTTTCATATTATTTGAAGTAGTAGTAAAAGCAACACTGTCATTCCCATTCTTCTTCTTTATGTTATCAGTGTCTCTCTTCATTCTAGTCTCATGTTGTAGTAGAGTTCCAAAAATCTCATCAAGAGTAATCTGAGTAACCTTTCTGTTCTCATAAATAGTAGTCTTCTTGGATTCCCACTCATTTAGAATGATATCTATGATCTTATCAACTAGAGCATCATCATCTAATCCTTTCTCACCCATGTATTTTAAATAATTCACAATATTCATGAGTCATTGTTCCACCTTACATATGGGTTGTCCATAAAGAAAATTAAAACCATGATATTCACCTCCGAGCATGGGTCTTCTGGTTTCAATAACATTGGAAGTTCCAAAGTGAGTAACTTCAAGTTTTTTCCATATAGAATTTGCTTCTTCTCAAGATGAAATTTGACTATATATATTTCTAGACATATAACAATGAAAAGTATTGCATACTTTATAATTCAGTTGATATTCATGCTTTTCTTGATTGGTAAAGGTACTATCATCCTTGTTATGGATTTTATATCCTCCAGAAAGCATAACAATGTTATCAACACCAGTATTGATAATGAATGTCTTCATGCGATCTCTCTAATACTCATAGTCATTTCCATCAAAGATAGGTGGTCTAGTTGGATTAAGATTGTATATGGAACCAACATTGATTCCTTCCATCTTAAAGAAAGTTCTTTCCACACAAAACTTGTTAATAGAAAAAGTTTATAAACAATGAAAATATTCCTAAGCATGGAAAATAATGAACAAGGGTATCTCAAAGAAATAATATGAAACCGAAATTTACGAGTCCGAAAAAAAATAATTTCATAAAATTTTAGTCCAAAAAATATAAGAAGAAGATGAATTCTCTTCTGAATCTAATCATGAGATTAATTCAGATTGAACCAAAATTCTGAAGCTAATTGTCAGATTTGATCAGGATTTAAGGTCACCTCCATTGATAGCAATTGTTGAGATGGTATGTCTGAGTATGATATACTATATAATACCAAATTTATGATCGATATAATCGAGATACTGTATAGAGTATCTAATGATCCCCAAAATACAATAGTGGGGGTGAATTGTATTCTTTTAAAAATTTCATTGTTAATTTTAAAGATGGTTATGTTTAACAAGGTTAAACATGTTAATTCATAAATCCTCTAGTTCTACCCACTTGTTTGAATCCGAAAATATGATTCCTAGAATGTGAATCCAGAAAGATGGTTCAGGAAAGTGAAACTTAAGGAATGTTTAAAAAGATGAAGATTCTACCTTGAAGCATATAGAATCTAACAAAATTAGAGTACAAGTGTAAAGAAGTATAAGATAGTTATAGTTCCCTCAACAATACAAATGAAGCAAAAAACTTGTAACAAAACAGGTAACAATAGAAGATTTTTAACCCAAAGAGAAGGGTATCCAACCACCATGGATAAAGGTCCCTTGATTTATACTTTCAAGAAATTCTATCTTACCCACACTAGGGTAAGCCCTCAATACAATGATCAGAGTCTATCTTGCCATCCCCACAATCCCTCAACTTCAAGGTAGTTGGCACCTCTATCTTTCGCCACAAGGAAGCCCTCAATATCAATGTAATCGGCACCTCTGGCTTCCTATAAGGCCCCGACCTTAAGCATTACTTAATTTTTAGTTAATTCAAGAATACAAGTTGAGGATCTTTTCAGGTTACGAGTTTTAGAGAATTAGATCATAAATCAGGAATTACACTCCACATTTAAACAAAGTGGTTACATAAAAGATAGTACTCATTTTTCCCATCATCAGAAACATATTTAAAATAAAACATATATTCTTTCCTGACACTTCCTTGACACTATCATCACATCATGAACCTTTCCCTTAACCTATGAAAAACATTTAAAAAACATGGGATGATCATAAAAAGCTCATCAAGGGATATAAAAGTATGTAATAAAAACACTAGTCCATGTATGAAATCATACGTTACTTGTAAAACATAAGCATTTTAACATACATCATCATATCATGAATAAATCATAGAAATCATAAGACATAAAGGTAACTTGAGGTATTCATAATATTCTTACATAGGGAGTAACCCTCATGGTTACGTTTGGAATACCCATTACAGTATTTTCCCTAAATCACTTTGGAGAAACCTTAACGTTTAACCCCTTCGTGTTACCCAATGCATTAGAGAGCTATATCGGGCTCACCCGCCCTTAGTTTATCACGGAACCACCCGTCTTCATAACAATTCCCAAGAACTATAACATAATTGTATCACATAAAACATGAAAATAGGAAAAATAACATTTCCACATTTCAATCACAAGATATCAATACAGCACATTGATATAAAAAAATAATGAAAACCATTTTCAATACCAAAATAATAGAAAATTAAAACATTGTATTTATTTTTCATTTTAAAAAAAGGTTTTGGACTGTAGAGGAAGCCGAAACTCGTATAATGGTCACGACGGCAGAGAAGTCGTTGTCGCCGCATACGTCCGACAAAAAAACATTCCCTTTTTTGTTTAGTAAATGCTTCATATAAAAAATATTCCATTTCAATAAACATAAAAGTCAAAGAGGATTATACACTATATAATATAAAGTTGTTTATAAAACAAAAAATGCCTCAATGAAAGGAGATTGGGACGAAGTCCCTTACCTTGGGTCCGACTTGACTCGATCATTCTTTAACCTCATGAGTAATAAACTTGAGTTAATTTCTACTTTCTTAAGAACCTTTTTCAAGTTAATTATTCCTTTTTATATCACTTATTACCATGTTATAAACACTATGTAATTATTTATGTTTATAATGGTCGTTTTGTCGATCATTGGTACTTGAGTAAAAAATAAACTCTTTATAATTACTAGTTGTTCATGTATCCATTATATCCAGAGTAATATTCATGATGTATATATAATATATATCATATATATAGTATATACATGAATTTATAATATTACATAACATTTAGAGGTAAGAAATGAAATGCACCGTTCATGGAGACGGTAAGCTGTACGTACGCATGAACGCTACTTTCATTTCTATTTCGTATTTTATGGAATGGAAACATAATGATATAAAGGTATATTATAATTAAATTATAAGTTCATATATAATATAATTAACTCCATCCATTATACGTCCCACATATGACATTAATGAATCAAATCACTTTGAGGGGGCGGTAGTCCGCACTTCCTAAAATGAAGATATCGCATTTACCAATAATGGAAACCATAAAGGTATGCCAAAAATGAAAAATACAGAATCTTAAGGAAAACATAAACATATTTTATATCATATATAAATATAGTGTCATCTTAATGGCCACCTTTTATGGTGTTAGAAGAATATTGAACAATCATCTTTCCTAAGGCAGAAATTCGCCATTCACAGAAACAGTATGCTCTTTAACCATTAGATGAAGGTGTGTGTATGTGTAACTGGAATCCATATTATAACAAAATCCTAGTATATTTAAGATACTAGTGTTGTTACAAAATAAATGAATAAAAATATTTCAGGGGGTTGGAGAAGCCAAATAAAACAAAAGAACATTAGAGAAGACTTTACCTTTAAATCGGGTAACTCCTCTTGGTTTGTACCCAAAGGGTTTTTTTGAAGAGCTTTCTGCCAAAGGTAAGACTTCTAAGATGAAGAGATGGATGTGTAGAGATAAAATGAGTAGATCTTGGCCGATCAAAATGCTGGAGAAGTGTGGGTAAGGAGGTAGAGGTGGGGGCCTTTTATAAGAGGAGAGGAGGGGAACTCTTGGAATGTTATAAAATGTTACATTATATTAAAAGGAGTTTCGGATTTTAAAGTTCCCAAATTGATATATTTAGAGGATAAGGTGATAGGGGTTAGAAATATACTAATCCAATAGTTCTTTGACAATTTTAAGACTTATATTGTACATTATCTTTTCATTTTAATTAAATCATTCATTAATGTGGTAATCGCTGCATCATCTTGATGTCATAAATAATTTAATTTATTTAATGTATAAAAATTATAAAGAAATACTATGATGTAGGAAATCGTTTTATATTTCCAATTAATATTTATATTCTAAGAGATAATTTATGTAGACAAAATTGAAAATGTTTTACTCAGGTGATACATTCTTTAGTGATATTCTCCTTTCTTTAAAAATAAAAAGATAAAATGTCACTTTCACCCAAAAGTGATTCCATGGGGTACCTAAGTTTGGAAAAAGGCATACCATGGTCATCCATGACACAACCAGTAGCATTAGTACACAATTCGGGGTCATTTTTTATTATTATGATATTATTTTATTATCCTTAACTACCCGATTACTAATTAATCAAGCTAATTAATGATAATTATAGTTGTTACTATTCATAATGTCCAAAAACAGAAGGGTATTAATTACATAATTTGGACCTTCTGATTCCAAATATAGAATCCATTTTACCAAATTCAAAACATAGAAATCTCAATAATTAATTTAAAAATAATTCTAGTTGTCAAAACTAATAGCAGGTTTTTTTGAAACAATATCGATGAAATGTTTGGCACTTGTTTATGCCCAATTCCATTGTGAAATTAATTATAATGAACACCATTGGATTAAATGGTAAAAATATATTCTCATTACACTATAAAACCAATTAAAAGGTTATTCTAACCATATAATTAAATTAGATGAAAAGGCAGTTATGATGTAAAATGTAGTATTTTTCACTATTCATTAAAAAATGAACATGGCCAGAAAAATACCAAAATATTATCCAAAGTAAATTTCAATGTCCAAATAATAAAGAATATGTTTATTTTGACAAATAGAGCTTATAAAATTGTCAAAATACAGATTCAAAAATGGTTCGCCATCAAAAGGTGGTAAAACAATCTTTTAAAAATAATAGATAATTCTATGCTTAAGATTGGTTTTATTATCATTTTAAGCCTCTAAAAACTATCTAATTCATAAATAGATATAGATAAGAATATCCATTATTCATTACTTACTTGGGATGTTACATCCTTCCCCCTTTATAAAATTGCATCCCCGCAATTTATTTTCTTATCGAATAAGTGGGGGTATTTATCCCTCGTTGTATTTTCAGATTCCCATGTTGCATCTTCAATCATGTGGATTTTCAACAAAACCTTTACTTAATGAATCACCTTATTTCACAAAACCTTCTCCCTGTGGTCTTGAATCTGGACTGGTTGTTCCTCATAAGATAGATTCTCTTCCAGCTGAACTACCTCTGGACTCAAAACATGAGATGGATCTGGCATGTACATCCTTAACTTTGAAACATGAAAAACATTGTGTACCTGAGATAAACTTGGAGGTAAATCCACTCAGTATGCAACTGATCCAACTCTCCTCATAATTTCATATGGTCCAATGAACCTTGTACTTAGCTTTCCTTTCTTACCAAATCGCATCACACTTTTCCATAGTGATACTTTGAAAAAAACATGATCACCTACCTCAAAAGAGAGATCCTTCCTCCTATTGACTACATAACTCTTCTGCCTACTCTCAGCTATTCTCTTGTGTCTCTGTATGAGCCGAACTGTTTCTGCCAACTCTTCTACCAATTCCGGTCCCATGAACTTCCTTTCCCCCACTTCATCCCAAAAAGCTAGAGTTCGACACCGCTTCCCATATAATGTCTCAAATGGTGCCATCTGTATATTGGAATGAAAAATGTTATTATAAGAAACTCAACCAAAGAAAGATGTTGGTCCCAACTTCCCTAATAATCCATCAAACAAGCACGTAGCATATCCTCCAACGTCTGAATTGCTGGTTCTGACTGCCCTTCAGATTGAGGATGAAAAGTTGTACTAAAGTTTAATTCAGTACCCAATGACTTCTGAAGGCCTTTCCAAAAGATATAAGTGAACCTAGGATCACAGTCAGATACAATGGAGAGAAAAAATCCATGTAACCTGATTATCTCTTTAAGATACAAATGGGAAAATTTATCTGGGGAAAAAGTATCTCATATAGAAAGGAAATGAGCAGATTTAGTCAAGAAATCAACAATAACCCAGATTGCATTATTACCTTGAGGTGTATTTGGAAATCACACAATGAAGTCCATGGATATATTCTCCCATTTCCACTCTGTCACTGGTAAAGGCTGAAGAATCCCTTTCGGTAACATCCACTCTTCTTTAACCTGTTGACAAGTCAAACACTTCACAGTAAAATCACAAATATCTCTTTTCATTCCTTCCCACCAGTAATACTCCCAAAGATCTCTATACAACTTAGTACTATCTGGATGAACTGAAAATGGAGAACTATGAGCTTCACATAACAACTCTCTCTTCAACTGTGAATCATAAGGCACACACAATCTCTTCCCAAATCTCAAAACACAATCATTATTAATGTTGAATTTAGGAAACATACCTTTTTGAACCAGCTCTACCTTTTTCTGCAACTCACTGTCTTACTTCTGTGCTTTCTTAATTCTGTCTGATACAGAAGATTTAACTGATACCTAAAACAAAACAGATGGACATCCTAAACCAACAACATCTATGCCAAAGTTCATCAAATCATTATCCAAAGTATCATGTTCCAAACACAACATTGTTAACAATGCATTACTTTTTCGACTCAAAGCATCAGCCACTTTATTTGCTTTTCTTGGATGGTATTGAATTTTACAATCATAATCATTGATTAATTATAGCCATATCCTCAGTCTCATGTTCAATTATTTTTAAGTGAATATATACTTCAAACTTTTGTGATCGGTATATATTTCACACTTTACTCTATACAAATGATGCCTCCAAAATTTTAAAGCAAAAAAAACAGCATCTAATTCTAAATCAAGTGTAGGGTAATTTACCTAATGAGTTTTTCGACTGACGTGAAGAATAAGCAATTCCCTAATCATTTTTCATTAGGATGCAACAAAGTCATTTCAATGAAGAATCACTGTAGATAACAAACTCCCCATTCCTGGAAGGGAGTGCCAAAACTGGAGCATTCACTAATCTTATTTTCAGTTCCTGAAAACAATCATCACATTATTTTGTCCACATAAACTTAACACCCTTCCCAGTTAACTTAGTTATTGGACTAGATAACCGAGAAAAATTTCTATCAAACCTTTGGCAATATACTGCCAATACAAGGAAGCTACGAATCTCAGTTACATTTGTGGGTCACGGACATTCTTCAACATCCTTTGTTTTTGTAGGATCAATAATTATTCCATATTTAGAAACAATATAACCAAGGAAAGAAATTTGTTGCAACAAAAAATCACACTTGCTGAATTTTCCATACAATTTCTTTTCTTTTAAGGTTTTCAAAATAACCCTTAAATGACATTCATGCAGATCTTTACTTTTAGAAACACCAAAATTACATCAAGGAAAACATCCACAAACTTATCCAAGAACTCATAGAAAATTCTATTCATAAGGTCCATCAATACAGCAGGTTCATTGGTTAGCCCAAAAGACATAACTACAAATTCATAATGGCCATATCTTTTGCGAAACGTCGTCTTCAGAATATCTGCCGCCTTTACCTTCAAGTGGCGGTACCCCGATCTCAGGTCAATCTTTGAAAAATACAGATCTCCCTAGAGCTGATCAAACATATCATTGATATAAGAAAATGATATTTGTTCTTAATAGTGATGTTATGCAAGGCTCTATAATCAATGCAAAGTCTCATTGAACCATCTTTTTTAAACAAATAAAACAGGATTAACCCATGTTGATGTGCTAGGTCGAATGAAACCTTTCTCTAATAAATCTTGCAATTGCTACTTCAACTCTAAAAGCTCAATTTGAGCCATTCGATAAGAGGGTTTTGAAATTGGCTTAGCATCCAGAACTGAGTCAACAGTAAATTCAACTTCCCGATCTTGTATTATTCCCGGAAACTCATTAGAAAAAAAATCCGGATACTCATTTACCACGGGCACATCATTAATCTAAATAGTTCCATTGTTTTCAACAATATGTGCAAGGTAACATTCATTTCCATATTTTACTAGATTCTCAGCCTCTTGATATGATAACAATAGTAAGGGTTCATTCTTGTGCACAAACTGAAAGTATTTCTGAAAAGAAACTTCTTTATCTCTACAATGAATCTTAGAATGGTAAACAGAGAGCCAATCCATACCTAGGATAACATCAAACTCTACTAGAGGTAAAACAATAAGGTTTTCAAGTAGGTTCTTTCCATAGATAAGGATAGGAAGATTCTTATAAATTCATTTTTTCTCAACATTTCCCCCTTGTGTTTTTACCACAAGTTCATGAGTCATTTCTTGAGATGGTATTCCCATTTGACTAGAAAAGTTTTCAGAGATGAAAGAATGTGTAGACCCTGAATCAAAAAACACACTGGCATAATCTGAAAAAACAAACAAAGTACCTGATACCACTTTATTTGGTGGACCAACATCTGATGATGTAGTTTCAAAGGATTTCACCACCCCAATCTACTTGTAGTCTAACTTCTTCCCGTCACTCGAGCTCTTTGTCAGACACTCGTTTGCAAAGTGACCCATCTCATTGAACTTAAAACAATTCACTAACTTTAAATCAAATTTGGTCTTACCATCACCCAGATCTTTTTCAGTGCAATCATGAGCCTTATATCCCATCTTACCACATCGGTAGCACTTTCCAGAATTCAGAAGACATTCTGCAGCATGCCTTTTACCACATTTATCATGAACTGGAATCTTAGTTTTCTTACCATCAGACCTTTTTAAAGAATTCTTCCATTTCTCCTACCACCTCGGTCTCTTCTTCTGTTGGTTGTTATAGGACACTTGATCATCTGAAAACTCCATTTCCACCTTCTCAGCACATCGAACAAGCTTTTCATAACTTTTGAACTCACAAGAAGCTAATGGCCTTCGATATTTTGGCTTTAATCTTTAGTAAAAACGATTGATTTAACTATCAAGATCTTGGATAAAATTTGGAGCATACCTTGCCAATCGAGTGAACCTCTCTTCATAAGTAGCCACTGAGTCATCCTCTTGCCTCAATTACAAGAATTTTTTTCCCATCCTGAGTCGAACAACCTTAGGAAAATACTTCTCAAGAAACATACCTTTGAATTCATTCTAGTCGAGAGAATCAATCTCATCAGCGTCCCTGATATTTTTAACCATCGACCACCACTGATCTAATTTACCCTCCAAACGGTAAATAGCAACAATAACTTTTTGATTGTCTAAACACCCCATGACATAAAAAATCTTCTCCAGTGCTTTAATCCACCCTTTAGCTAGCACAGGGTCAGATGATCCTCTGAATGATGGGGGATGTTGCCTCGTGAAATGTTCCACTACAAAAATGTTCCTCTTCGGTTGATCTGGCTAATCTTATGCATGGATACCACCACCATTTATCGCTTGAGTAAACTGCACCATTACTGCAACAAACTGTTCAGTTCCATTACTGACCATCTCAGAATTCTGATTCGGAAGGTCATTTACTACTGTATGCCTTCCTAGCACTGCTTCCCTGTGTCCTCTACGGAAAACCATTCTGAACAAACATGTCTTAGGTGAAGTAACATGGTAATCTTCAAATGCTATATCAATTCAATTTTACCATAGAAATTATTTTTGGATAATAATTTAATAAAATTATAACTCCTAATGTTATCAAAACCGACCATTGATACCAACTATAAGGCCCCGACCTTAAGCATTACATAATATTGAGTTATTTCAAGAATGCACGTTGAGGGTCTTTTCAAGTTTAGAGTTTCATAGAATTAGATCATAAATCAAAAATTAACCTACACATTTAGACTAAGTGGTTACATAAAAGATTGTACTCATTTTTCCCATCATCGGAATCATATTTAAAATAAAACATAGATTCTTTCTTGACACATCCTTGACAGTATCATCACATCATGTACCTTTCCCTTGACCTATGAAAAACATTTCAAAAATATGGGATGAGCATAAAAAGCTCAGAAAGTGATATAAAATTACAAAATGAAAACATTAGTCTGTGTATGAAATAATACTTTACTCTTAAAACATAGGAATTTTAACATACCTCCTCAAATCATGAATAAATCATAGAAATCATAAGACATAAATATAACTTGAGGCATTCATAACATTCTTACGTAGGGAGTAACCCTCATGGTTACATTTGGAATACCCATCAGAGTATATTCCCTAAATCTCTTCGAAGGAACATTAACTTTTAACCCCTTCGTGTTACCCAATGCATTGGAGAGATATATCGGGATCACATGCCCTTAGTTTATCATGAAACCACCCGTCTTCATAACAATTCCCATGAACCATAACATAATCGTATCACATAAAACATGCATATAAGAAACATAAAATTTCCACATTTCAATCACAAGATATCAATAAAGCACATTGATATAGAAACATTATGAAAACCATTTTAAATACCTAAATAAATGAAAAGTAAAACATGGTATTTATTTTTCATTTTTAAAAAAATTTATGGCTTGTAGAGGAAGCCGAAACTCATATAATGGTCACGGCGGCGGAGTAGTCATTTTCGCTGCATAATTACGACAAAAAAACATTCCCTTTTGTCATTTAGTAAACACTTAATATAAAAAATATTCCTTTTGAATAAATGTAAAATTCAAAGGGGTTTATACACCGTATTAAAGAATGTTGTGTATAAAACAAAATATGCTTCAATGAAAGGAGATTGAGACGAAGACCCTTACCTCGGGTCCAACTAGACTCGATCGTTATTTAACCTCCTGAGTAATAAACTTAAGTAATTTTAAACTTGCATAAGAACCTTTTTCATGTTCATTATTACTTTTTATATCACTTATTACCATGTTATGAACACTATGTAATTATTTTTGTTAATAATGGTCGTTTTGTCGATCGTTGGTACTTGAGTAAAAAATAAACTCTTTATAATTACAAGATGTTCGTGTATCCATTATATAAAGAGTTATATTCATGATGTAGATATCATATATATCATATATATCCAGTATATACATTAATTTATAATATTACATGACATTTAGAGGTAAGTAATGAAATGCACCATTCATGAAGACGGTAAGCCGTACGTACGCATGCACGCTACTTTCATTTCTATTTCGAATTTTATGGAATGGAATCATAATGATATAAAGGTATATTATAATTATATTATAATTTCATATATAATATCATGAAATCCATCCTTTATACATCCCACATATGGCATTAACGAATCAAATAACTTTGAGGGGGCGGTAGTCCGCACTTCCTAAAATGAAGATATCTCGTTTACCCTTAATGGAAACCATAAAGGTATGCCAAAAATTAAAAATAGAGAAGCTTAAGGAAAATATAATCATATGACATATCATATATAAATATAGTGTCAACTTAATGGCTACCTTTGAAGGTGTTAGAAGAATATTGAGAAATCATCGTTTCGTGAGGCAGAAATTCGCCATCCACGGAAACAGTATTCTCTTTAACCATCAGATGAAGGTGTGTGTAAGTGTAGCTCAAATAATTCTTATAAAAAAATCCTAGTATATTTAATATATTGTATTTGTTACAAAATAAATTAATAAAAAGTGTTTTGGGGGTTAGAAAAGCAAAATAAAACAGAAGAACATTATAGAAAACTTTACCTTTAAATCGGGTAACTCCTCTTGGTGTGTACCCAAAGTGTTTCTTGAAGAGATTTCTACCTAATGTAAGGCTTCTAGGATGAAGAGAGAGATTTTTATAGATAAAATGAGTAGATATTGGATGATCCAATGGATTGAGAATTGTGGGTAAGGAGGTAGAGGTGGAGGCTTTTTATAAGAGGATTGAGGGGCACTCTTGGAAAGTTGTAAAATGTTACGTTATATTTAAATGAGTTTAGGATTTTAAAGGTCCCACATTAATATATTTCAAGGATAAGGTGATAAGGGTTCAAAATATACTCATCCAATAGTTCATTGACATGTTTAAGTCTTAGAGTATACATTATCATTTCATTTTATTTAAATCGTTCATTAATGATGTTATCACTGCATCATCATGATGTCATAAATAATTTAATTTATTTGATGTATCAATATTATAAAAAAATAATATGATGTAGGAAATATTTTTAGATTCCAAATGACTATTTATGGTCCAAGATATCATATATGTAGGCAAACTTAAAAATGTTTTACTCAGGTGATACATTCTTTAGTGATATTCTCCTTTCTTTAAAAATAAAACGATAAAGTGTCACTTTCACCTAAAAGTGATTCCATGGGGTCCCTATGTTTGGAAAAAGGAATCCCATGGTTTGGAATGAAACAACCAGTAGTATTAGGACACATGTTTGGGTCATTTTTATTATTATTATGATATTATTTTATTATCCTTAACTACCCAATTACTAATTAATCAAGATAATTAAAGATAATTACAGTCATTACTATTCATCATATCCAAAAACAAAAGAATATTAATTAAATAATTTGGACCTTATGATTACAATTATGGAATCCATTTTACCAAATTCCAAACATATAAATTTCAATAATGAATTTAAAAAAAAAATCCTGTTGTCAAAACAAATAGCGGGTTTTTTTGAAACAATATCTATAAAACGTTTGGCACTTGTTTATGCCCAATTCCAAAGGGAAATTAATTCTAATTAACACAATAGGATTAAATATTAAAAATATATTCTAAATACACTTTAAAACCAATTAAAAAGATAATATAACCATATAATTAAATTAGATGAAAAATCAGTTTTGATGTAAAATGCAGTATTTTTCACTATTCATTAAAAAATGAACATGGTCAGAAAAATACCAAAAAATTATCCAAAGTAAATTTAAATGTCCCAATCATAAATAATAAGTTTATTTTGACAAATAGAGATTATTAAAATGTCAAAATATATATCTAAAAATGGTTCACCATCAAAATGCATTAAAACAACCTTTTAAAAATATTAGAGAATTCTATGCTTAAGATTGGATTTATTCTCATTTTAAGCAGCTGGAACACTATCAAATTCAAAAATCGACATAGATAAGAATATCTATTATTCATTACTTACATTATATGTTACACTTCCAAGCCCCGGAATCCATCGATTGTACACAACAAAAATCAGAGTCGCACAAAGAAAAACTGAACAAGATGTTTAGTACGCACGAAACAATGAAAGTCTCTATTTAGAAATCACATTAACATCATGTTATCTATAGAGTCTTCTAAAAGTTTTGGTCTCATTCAAATGATATATTATTTATAGTCATGAATTCAACGGTCGACTCCCTTCTCCATATAAGACCCCAGCCATAAACATTACTTAATCTTCAGTTATTTCAAGAATACACGTTGTGGATCTTTTCAGGTTTAGAGTTTTAGAGAATTTGATCATAAATCAGGCATTACACTCCACATTTAAAAAAATTGGTTAAATAAAAGATAGTTTTAATTTTTCCCATCATTGGAAACATATTTAAAATAAAACATAGATTCTTTATTAACACCTCCTTGACACTATCATCACATCATGTACCTTTCCCTTGACCTGTGAAAAACATTTCAAAAACATTGTATGAGCATAAAAATCTCAGCAAGGGATATAAAAGTATGAAATGAAAATAATATTCTATGTATGAAATCATAATTTACTCGTAAAACATAAGCATTTTAACATACCTCATCAAATCATGAATAAATCATAGAAATCATAAGACATAAAGGTAACTTGAGGCATTCATAACATTCTTACGTAGGGAGTAACCCTCATGGTTACCTTTGGAATACCCCTCACAGTATATTCTATAAATCTCTTCAGAGAAACCCTAACTTTTAACCCTTTCGCGTTACCTAATTCATTGGAGAGCTATATTGGGCTCACCCGACCTTATTTTATCATGGAACCACTCATCTTCATAACAATTCCCAAGAACCATAACATAATCGTGTCACATAAAACATGCATAAAGGAAACATAACATTTCCACATTTCAATCACAAGATATCAATATAGAACATTGATATAAAAACATTATGAAAACCATTTTCAATAACAAAATAAATGAAAAGTAAAACATGGTATTTATTTTTCATTTAAAAAAAGGTTATGGCTTGTAGAGGAATCCGAAACTCAAATAATGGTAACGGTGGTGGAGATGTCGTTGTCGCCGCATAAGTTCGACAAAAAAACATTCCATTTTGTCATTTAGTAAAGGATTTTTATAAAAAGGTTCCTTTTGAATAAATATAAAAGTCAAAGGGGTTTACACACTGTATAAAATAATGTTGTGTATAAAACAAAATATGCCTCAATGAAAGGAGATTGAGACGAAGTCCCTTACCTCGGGTTTGACTTGACTTGATTGTTCTTTAACCTCCTGAGTAATAAAATTCAGTTAATTTCTACTTGATTAAGATCCTTTTTCAAGTTCATTATTCCTTTTTATATCACTTATTACCGTGTTATGAACACTATGTAATTATTTAAGTTTATAATGGTCGTTTTGTCGATCATTAGTACTTGAGTAAAAAATAAACTCTTTATAATTACAAGTTGATAATGTATCCATTATATCCAGAGTTATATTCATGATGTACATATCCTATATATAATATATATCCAGTATATACATGCATTTATAATATTACATAACATTTAGGGGTAATAAATGAAATGCACCGTTCATGGAGATGGTAAGCCGTAGGTACGCATGAACGCTAATTTCATTTATATTTCATATTTTATGGAATGGAATCATAATGATATAAAGGTATATTATAATTCCAGTATAATTTCATATATAATATCATTAACTCTATCCTTTATAATCCCACATATGGAATTAACGAATTAAATCACTTTGAGGGGGCGGTAGTCCGCACTTCCTAAAATGATGATATCACATTTAACCATAATGGAAACCATAAAGGTATGCCAAAAATGAAAAATACAGAAGATTAAGGAAAACATAAACATATTATATATCATATATAAATATAGTTTCATTTTAATGGACACCTATGAAGGTTTTAGAAGAATATTGAACAATCATCATTTCGTGAGGCAGAAATTCGCCATCCACGGAAACAGTATGATCTTTAACTATTTGATGAAGGTGTGGGTAAGTGTAGCTTGAATATTTATTATAACAACATCCTAGTTTATTGAAGATACCGGTGTTGTTAAAAAAAATGAATAAAAAGTGTTTAGTGGGTTGGAGAATCAAAATAAAACAAAAGAACATTAGAGAAGACTATACATTTAAATCCGGTAACTCCTCTTGGTTTGTACCCAAAGGGTTTCATGAAGAGCTTTATTACTAAATTAAGGATTCTATGATGAAGATAGTGATGTGGAGAGATAAAATGTTCAGATCTTGGCCGATCCAAAGGATTGAGAAGTGTGGGTAAGGAGGTAGAGGTGGGGGCCTTTTATAAGAGGAGAGGAGGGGCACTCTTGGAAAGTTATAAAATATTACATTATATTAAAATGAGTTTTGGATTTTAAAGGTCTCGCATTGATATATTTCTAGGATAAGGTGATAAGGGTTCGAAATATTCTCATATAATAGTTCATTGACAAGAGTAAGTCTTAGAGTTTACATTACCTTTTCATTTTATTTAAATCGTTCATTAATGAGGAAATCGCTGCATCATCATGATGTCATAAATAATTTAATTTATTTAATGTCTAAAAATTATAAAAAAAATACTATTATGGAGGAAATATTTTTATCTTTCCAATGACTATTTATAGTCCAAGAGATAATTTATTAACAAAATTAAATATGTTTTACTCAGGTGATACATTCTTTAGTGATATTCTCCTTTCGTTAAAAATAAAAAGATAAAGTGTCACTTTCACCCAAAAGTGATTCCATGGGGTCCATAAGTTATAAAAAAGGCATCCCATGGTCGGAAATGACACAAAAGGTAGCATTAGGACACATTTTGGGGTCATTTTATATTATTACGATATTATTTTATTATCCTTAACTACCCGATTACTAATTAATCAAGATAATTAAAGATAATTACCGTCGTTACTATTCATAATGTCCAAATAAAAAAGAGTCTTAATTACATAATTTGGACCATATTATTCCAAATATGGAATCCATTTTACCAAATTACAAACATTAAAATTTCAATAATGAATTTAAAAATAATTCCCGTTGACAAAACAAATAGCGGGTTTTTTTGAAACAATATCTATGAAAGGTTTGGCACTTGTTTATGCCCGATTCCAAATTGAAATTAACATTAATGAACTCCATCAGATCAAATGGTAACATAATACTCTAATTACACTTTAAAAAAAATGAAAAAGATAATCTAACCATATAATTAAATTACATGAAAAAGCAGTTTTGATGTAAAATGCAGTATTTTTCACTATTCATTAAAAAATGAACATGGTCAGAAAAATACCAAAAAAATTTCCAAAGTAAATTTAAATTTCCATATCATAAATAATAATTTTATTTTGACAAATAGTGCTTATAAAATTTTCAAATTATATATTTAAAAATGGTTCACCATCAAAAGGCGGTAAAACAATCTTCTAAAAATATAAGAGAATTATATGCTTAAGATTGGATTTATTCTCATTTTAAGCCTCTAAAACTCTATCAATTTCATAAATAGACAGTGATAAGAATATATATTATTAATTACTTACTTGGGACGTTACATCCTTCCCCCCTTTAGAAAATTTCATCCCTACAATTTATTTACTTATCGAATAAGTGGGGGTTTTATCCCTCATTGCATTTTCAGATTCCCATGTTGCCTCTTCAATCATGTGGTTTTCCACAAAACCATTACTTGATGAATCCCCTTATTCCACAACACTTAATCCCTGTGGTCTAGAATCTGGACCGGTTGTTCCTCATAAGATAGATTCTCTTCAAACTGAATTACCTCTGGACTCAAAACATGAGATGGATCTGGCATGTACTTCCTTAACATTGAAACATGAAAAACATTGTGTACCTGAGATAAACTCGGAGGTAAAGCCACTCAGTATGCAACTGATCCAACTCTCCCCAAAATTACATATGGTCCAATGAACCTTGGTCTATGATTTCCTTTCTTACCAAATCACATCACACTTCTCCATGGTGATACATTGAGAGAAACATGATCACCTACCTCAAAAGAGAGATCCTTCCTCCTGTTGTCTATATAACTCCTCTGCCTGCTCTGAGCTGTTCTCATGTGTCTCTGTATCATCTAAACTTTTTATGACAACTCTTCTACCAATTCCAGTCCCATCAACTTCCTGTTACCCACTTCATCCCAAAAAAGCTGGAGTTCGACACCGCTTCTCATATAATGTCTCAAATGGTGCGATCAGTATACTGGAATGAAAACTGTTATTATAATAAAACTCAACAAAAGTAAGATTTTGGTCCCAACTTCACTGATAATCCATCGAACAAGCACGTATCATATCCTCCAATGTCTGAATCATTCGTTCTGACTTCCCATATGATTGAGGATAAAAAGTTGTACTAAAATTTAATCCAGTACCCAATGACTTCTGAAGGCCTTTCCAAAAGTTAGAAATGAACCATGGATAATGGTCAGGTACAATGGAAAGAGGAACTCCAGATAACCTTACTATCTCTTTAAGATAAAAACGGGAAATTTGATCTAGGAAATAATTATCTCGTATAGCAAGGAAATGAGCAGATTTAGTCAAGAGAACAACAATAACCCAGATGGCATTATTACCTTGAGGTGTCTTCGGCAATCCCATAATGATGTACATGGATATATTCTCCCATTTCCACTCTGGCACTGGTAAAGGATGAAGCATCCCTTTCGGTAATTGCCGCTCTGCTTTAACCTGTTGACAAGTCAAACATTTCATAGTAAAATCAGCAATATCTCTTTTCATTCCTTCCCACCAATAATACTCCCGAAGATTTTTATTCATCTTAGTACTACCTGGATGAACTGAAAACGTAGATCTATGAGCTTCACATAACAACTCTCTTTTCAACTGTGAATCACAAGGCACACACAATCTCTTCCCAAATCTCAAAACACAATCATTATCAATGTTGAATTAAGGAAACTTACCTTTCTGACCCAACTCTACCTTTTTATGCAACTCACTATATTGCTTCTGTACTTGCTTAATTCTTTCTGATATTGAAGATTTCCTTGATACCTGAAACAAAACAGAAGGACATCCTGCACAAACAACTTCTATGCCAAAGTTCATCAAATCATTAACTGAAGTATCATGGTACAAACGCAACATCGTTAATGAAGCATTACTCTTTCGACTCATAGAATCAGCCACTTTATTTTCTTTTCTTGGATGGTAATAAATTGTACAATCATAATCCTTGATTAATTCTAGCCATATCCTCTATCTCATGTTCAATTATTTCTGAGTGAATATATATTTTAAACTTTTTTGATCAGTATATATTTCACACTTTACTCCATACAAATGATGCCTCCATATTTTTAAAGCGAATACAAGAACAGATAATTCCAAATCATCTGTAGGGTAATTTACCTCATGATTTTTAAACTGACATGAATCATAAGAAATTACCTGATCATTTTACAATAGGACGCAACCAAGTCCTTTAAATGAATCATCAATGTAGATAACAAACTCCCCATTACTGGAAGGTAGTGCCAAAACCGGAGAATTCACCAATCTTTTTTTCTGTTCCAGAAAACAATCATTACATTCTTTTGTCTAGTTAAACTTAACACCCTTCCGTGTTAGCTTAATTATTGGACTAGATAACTGGGATAAATTTTTAACCAACCTTCGGTAATAGCATGCCAAACCAAGGACGCTATGAATCTCAGTTACATTTGTGGGGCTTGGCCATTCTTCAACAACCATTGTTTTTGTAGGATCAACGGTTATTCCATCTTTAGAAACAATATGACCAAGGAAACAAATTTTTTTCAACCAAAACACACACGTTCTGAATTTCCCATACAATTTTTATTATTTTAAGGATTGCAAAATAACCCTTAAATTACTTTCATGCTCCTCTTTACTTTTAGAAAACACCAAAATATCATCAATGAAAACAACCAAAAACTTATCCAAGAACTCATGGAAAATTCTATTCATAAGGTCCATGAATATAGCAGGTGCATTGGTTAGCCCAAAAGTCATAACTAAAAATTAATAATGGCCATATATTGTAAAAAATGAGGTCTTCAGAATATCTTCTTCCTTTACCTTCAAATGAAGGTACCCTGAACTCAAGTCAATCTTTGAAAAATTCGGAGCCCCCTGGAGCTGATCAGACAAATCATCGATATGAGATAAAGGATATTTGTTCTTAGTAGTGATTTTATTCAATGATCAATAATCAATGCAAAGTCTCATTGAACAATCATTCTTTTGAAGAATTAAAAAAGGATCACCACATGGTGATGTGCTAGGTCGAATGAAACCTTTATCTAATAAATCTTGCAATTGTTCCTTCAACTGTAAAAGTTCAATTTGAGACATTTGATAAGGAGGTTTTGAAATTGGATTAGCATCAGGAACTAAGTCAACTGTAAATTCAACTTCCCGATCTGGTATTATTCCAGGCAACTCATTAGGAAAAACATCAGCATACTCATTTACCACTGGCTCATAATTAATCTGAACAGTCCTTTTGTTTTCAATAATATTTTCAAGGTAACATTCATTTCCATCTTTTACAAGTTTCTTAGCCTCTTGATATGATATAAAAAGTAAGGGTTCATTATTGTACACAAACTGAATGTCTTTCTGAAAGGAAACTTCTTTAGCTCTACGATAAATCTTAGCATGGTAAACAAGGATCCAATCCATACCCTGGATATTATTAAACTCTACTAGAGGTAAAACAATAAGGATTGCAAGTAGGTTCTTTCCACGGATAAGGATAGGAAGATTTTTATAAATTATTTTTTCCTCAACATTTCCCCCAAGTGTTTTTACCACAAGTTCAGGAGTCATTTCTTGAGATGGTATTCCCATTTTACTAGAAATTTTTCAGAGAAGAAAGAATGTGTAGACCCTGAATCAAACAACACACTGGAATAATCTGAAAAAACAAACAAAAGTACCTGATACCACTTCATTTGATAGCCCAACATCTGCTGAAGTAGTTGCAAAGGATTTCACCACCCCTTTCTGCTTGTATTCTAACTGCTTCCCATCACTCAAGCTCTTTGTCGGACACCCGTTTATATAGTGACCCATCTTATTGTGCTTCAAACATTTCACTAATTATAAATCAAATTTGGTCTTACCATCACCCTTATCTTTTTCAGTGCAATCACGAGCCTTATGTCCCATCTTACCACATCAGTAGCACTTTCCAGAATTCAGAAGACATTCCCCAGCATACCTTTTACTACATTTTTCACAAACTGGAAACCTAGTTTTCTTACCATCAGACCTTTTTGAATAATTCTTCCCTTTCTCCTGCCACCTCGGTCTCTTCTTCTATTGGTTGTTATAGGACACTTTATCATCATAAAACTCCATTTCCACCTTGTCAGCACATCGGGAAATCTTTTCATAACTTTTGAACTCACGAGAAGCTAATTCCCTTCGATATTTTGGATTTAATCTTGAGTAAAAATGATTTATTTAATTACCAAAGTCTTGGATAAAATTTGGAGTATACCATGCCAATCGAGTGAACCTCTCTTCATAAGCAACCACTGAGTCTCCCTCTTGCCTCAATTACAAGAATTTTTCTTCCATCCTATGTTAAACAACCTTAGGAAAATACTTATCAAGAAACATACCTTTGAATTCATCCCAGTCGAGAGAATAAATCTCATCAGCGTCCCTAATATTTTTAACCATCGACCACCACTAATCTGATTCACCCTCCAAATGGTAAATAACAAGACTAACCTTTTGATTTTCTGAACACCCCATGATATCGAAAATCTTCTCCAGTGATTTAATCCACCCTTCAGCTAGCACAGGGTAAGACGATCCTCTGAATGATGGGGGATGTTGCCTTATGAAATGTTCCACTACTAAAATGCTCCTATGCTATTGATCTGGCTGATCTCGAGCATGGAAACCACCACCTTTTAACGCTTGAGAAAACGATGCCATTACTACAAAAAACAATTCAGTTCCAATTATGACCATCTCAAGATGCTTATTCTGAAGGTCATTTCCTTCTGTATGCCTTCCTAGCACTGCTTCCCTGTTTCCTCTACGGAAAACCATTCTGAACAAACATGCCTTAGATGAAGTAATATGGTAATATTCAAATGCTAAATCATTTCAATTTGACCATAAAAAAATATTTTTGGATAATCATTTAATAGAATTATAACTCCTAAAGTTATCTAAACTGACATTTGATACCAACTATAAGGCATCGGCCTTAAACATTACTTAATCTTTAGTTATTTAATGAATACACGTTGAGGCTCTTTTCAGGATTAGAGTATTATATAATTAGATCATAAATCATGCATTACACTCCACATTTAACAAAGTGGTTAAAAAAAGATAGCAATCATTTTTCCCATCATCAGAAACATATTTAAAATAAATCATAGATTCTTTCTTGACACTTCCTTGACACTATCATCACATCATGTACCTTTCCCTTGACATATGAAACACATTTCAAAAACATGGGATGAGCATAAAAAGCTCAGCAAGGGATATAAACGTACGAAATGAAAACATTAGTCCATGTATGAAATCATACTTTACTCGTAAAGCATAATAATTTTAACATACCTCATCAAATCATGAAAAATTCAAAGAAATCATAATACATAAAGGGAACTTGAGGCAGTCATAATATTCTTACGTAGGGAGTAACCCTCATGGTTACGTTTGGAATACCAATCATAGTATATTCCTTAAATATCGTCGGAGAAACCATAACGTTTAACCCCTTCGCGTTACCCAATGCATTGGAGAGCTATATCGGGCTCAACTGTCCTTAGTTTATCACGAAACCACCAGTCTTCATAACAATGCCCAAGAACCATAACTTAATCATATCGTATAAAACATGCATATAGGAAACATAACATTTCCACATTTCAATCACAAGATATCAATATAGCATATTGATATAAAAACATTACGAAAACCATTTTCAATACCAAAATAAAAGAAAATTAAAACATGGTATTTATTTTTCCTTTTTAAAAAAGGTTATGGCTTGTAGAGGATGCCGAAACTGAAATAATGGTCACGACGGCGGAGAAGTCATTGTCGTCGTATACGTATGATAAAAAAACATTCCCTTTTGTCATTTAGTAAATGCTTTGTATAAAAAAGATTCCAATTTAATAAATGTAAATGTCAAAGGGGTTTATACACCGTATAAAATAAAGTTGTGTATAAAACAAAATTTGCCTCAATGAAAGGAGATTGAGACGAAGTCCCTTACCTCTGGTCCGACGTGACTCGATCGATCTTTAACCTCCAAAGTAATAAACTTTAGTTAATTTCCAATTTCTTAAGAACCATTTTCAAGTTCATTATTCCATTATATATCACTTATTACCATGTTATGAACACTAGTTAATTATTTAAGTTAATAATGGTCTTTTTGTTGATCATTGGTACTTGAGTAAAAAATAAACTCTTTATAATTACAAGTTGTTCATGTATCCATTATATACAGAGTTATATTCATGATGTAGATATCATATATATAATATATATCCAGTATATACTTGCATTTATAATATTACATAACATTTAGAGGTAAGAAATGAAATGCACCGTTCACAGAGACGGTAAGCTGTACATACCCATGAACGCTACTTTCATTTCTATTTAGTATTTTATGGAATTGAATCATAATGATATAAAGGTATATAATAATTCCCCTATAATGTCATATATAATATCATTAACTCCATCCTTTATACATCCCACATATGGCATTAATGAATCAAATCACTTTGAGGGGGTGGTAGTCCGCACTTCCTAAAATGAAGATATCACGTTTACCCATAATGGAAACCATAAAGGTATGCCAAAAATGAAAAATAGAAAATCTTAAGGAAAACATAAACATATTATATATCATATATATATATATATAATGTAATCTTAATGTCCACCTTTGATGGTGCTAGAAGAATATTGAAAAATCATCGTTTCGTGAGGCAGAAATTTTCCATCCACGGAAACAATATGCTCTTTAACCATTAGATGAAGGTGTGTGTAATTTTAGCTCTAATAATTCTTATAAAAACATCCTAGTATGTTAAATATACTTGTTATTTTACAAAATAAATGAATAAAAAGAGTTTAGGGGGTTGGAGAAGAAAAATAAAACAAAAGAACATTAGAGAAGACTTTACCTTTAAATCAGGTAACTCCTCTTGGTTTGTAACCAAAGAGTTTATTGAAGAGAATTCTGGCTAAGTTAAGGCTTCTAGGATGAATAGAGGGATGTTTACAGATAAAATTATAAGATCTTGGCCGAGCCAAAAGCTTGAGAAGTTTGGGTTAGGAGGAAGAGGTGGGGGTCTTTTATAATAGGAGAGGAGGGGCACTCTTGGAATGTTATAAAATTTTACATTATATTAAAATGAGTTTCGGATTTTAAAGGTTCACCATTGATATATAAGGAGTATAAGGTGATAATGGTTTGAAATATACTCATCCAATAGGTCTTTGACAAGTGTATGTCTTAGAGTTTACATTATCATTTCATTTTATTTAAATCGTTCATTAATGAGGTAATCGTTGCATCATCATGATGTCATAAGTAATTTAATTTATTTAATGGATAAAAAGTATAAAAAAAACTACTATGATGTAGGAAATATTTTTATCTCTCCAATGACTATTTATATTCCAAAGATCATTTATTTAGACAATATTAAAAATGTTTTACTCAGGTGATACATTCTTTAGTGATATTCTCCTTTCTTTAAAAATAAAAAGATAGAGTGTCACTTTCACCCAAAAGTGATTCCATTGTAACACCCCGAGCTTCCATGATACGCTTCTCATTCAATAATGCAATGGCTTACATTGTACCAACTTCGAGTTCTAAAACACCGCGACTAATAAAAGTAGCCATTATGAATATTAATAACCACTTTTTAAAATTATAGAAATTTTATATTTCAAAATGGACTTCATTTTTGGATTCGGAATATCGAAATTAGCCTATGTTGAATTTTTGGTATTTTTCTAAGAACTTCTAATTTTTTATGAATAGTGAAAAATACTTAAAAACAACCTTTTTAATCAAAATAATCTATAGTGATAAATTATACTATTTAGTGGTTTTAAAGTATAATTGGAATATATTTTTACCATTTTATCCAATGGTGTTCATTAGAATTAATTTAACATTGAAATTGGACATAAAAAATTGCCAATCTTTTGATATAAATTGTTTCTTAAAAACACGCTATTTGTTGTGACAGCGGGAATTAATTATAAAATTAAATAATGCGACTTATATGTTTGGAATTTTTTAAAATAGACATCATTTTTGAATTCGGAATATCAATTATAGCTTAGGGTGAAATTTTGGCATTGTTCTGAAAAACTTCAATTTTTGATGAATAGTGAAACCACTAAGTGGTAGTTAAATAACTGATTTTTCGTTTAAATGAAATATTACCACTTCTGTGATTTGATTTTCAAAAATCCGAAATACATGGTTGTCATTAAGAAGTAAAATGTTGTTCAATGAGATTAAAATAATTTTTTGGTGAATAGTAACTTTTAAGTTCTTAATCGCGATTAGAGGTAATTAGTGTAGTTTAAGGTACAAATAATGTTATAATAATATGAGATGAGCATGACACTTGTCCTACTCCTATTGAAGATTCATGGCCTACCAAGACAACCCATGGGTCAACTTGGGGACCCCATGGAGCCACTTTAGTTGGAAAATGACATTAATATATATTTATTTAATGTTAAAATTAAATTGACACAAACCTGAGTTGTTTTACTAAAACAGTTTTTAAGTGGGGTTACACAAGTCAAAATTTTGATTATAAATATTCTTTAGAAATCTAAAAAGATTTACTACATCATTGTATTTGTTTTATAATTTTTAGGCATTATATAAATTAAATTATTTATGACATCATGATGATGCAGTGATGACCTCATTATTTAACGATTTAAATAAAATGGGAAGATAATGAAAAATCCAAGGCTTAAACATGTCCAAAGCTAATTTGATGAGGATATTTCGAACCCTTATCACCTTATCCTAGAATTATATACTTGTGGGACCTTTAGAATCCGAAAATTCATTGTATAATAATGTAATATTTCAATCTTTCCAAAAGAGCCCCTCCTCTCCACTTATAAAAGGCCCCCACATCTCCCAACTTATTCACACCTTCAAGCCATTTGGCTTGGCCAAACTCTACCCAAATACTCTCCCAACTTCCCTCCCTTACTCCTAGAAGCTTCAATTTGGGCAGAACTCCTCCCAAGGAAGCCTTTGGCTCAAATCAAAAAGAGTTACCCGCTTTTGAGGTAATGTCTTCTCTAATGTTGTTTTGTTTTATTTTTCTTCTCCAACCCCCTAAACTCTTTTTATTCATTTCTTTTGTAACAACACCAGTATCCTAAATATACTAGGATGTTGTTATAAGAAGGATTCGAGCTACACTTACACACAACTACATCTAATGGTTAAAGAACATACGGTTTCTGTGGATGGCGAATTTCTGCCTCACGAAACGATGATTGTTCAACACTCATATAACACCTTCAAAGGTGGCCATTAAGATGTCACTATTTTCATATATGATATATAATATGTTTATGTTTTACTTATGTTTCTGTATTTTTCATTTATGGCATACATTATGATTTCCATTATGGGTAAAACGCGATAATTTCATTTTAGGAAGTGCGGACTACCGCCCCCTCAAAGTGATTTGAATCGTTAATGCCATATGTGGGATGTATAAAGGATGGAGTAAATGATATTATACCCTATATTATACTGGAATTATATTATACATTTATATCATTATGATTTCATTCCATTAAATACGAAATAGAAATGAAAGTAGCGTTCATGCGTACGTACGGCTTACCGTCTCCATGAACGGTGCATTTCATTTCTTACCTCTAAATGTTACGTAATATTATAAATGAATGTATATAATGGATATATATGAGATATATGATATCTATACCATGAATATAATTCTGGATATAACAGATATTTTACCACATGAACAACTCGTAATTATAAGAAGTCTATTTTTGACTCAAGTACCAAAGATCGACAAAACGACCGTTATTAACTTAAATAATTACATAATGTTCATAACATTGTAATAAGTGATATAAAAGGGATAATGAAAATGAAAAATGTTCTTAATAAAGTAGATATTAACTCTAGTTTATTATTCAGGAGGTTAAAGAATGGTCGAATCAAGTCGGACAAAAGGTAAGAGAATTTCTTAACCCAATTTCTATTCTTTGGGTTAATCTCCTACTTTCAAATTATGTCATGATATTATTATGTCTTATTTTGTATTTTTACTTTCTTTATGTGTACCTATAGTGAATACACATAATATATCTATTTTATTTTAAAAATTATCTTTGTAAGGGACTTCGTCTCAATCTCCTTTCATTGAGGCATATTTTATTTTATACACAACTTTCTTTTATACGGTGTATAAAACCCTTTGACTTTTACGTTTATTCAAAAGGAATCTTTTTTATACGAAGCGTTTTGCTAAACGACAAAATGGAATGTTTTTCTTTCTGTACTTATGCGGCTACAATGACTTCCCCGCCGCCGTGACCATTATTTGAATTTCGGCTTCTTCTAAAAGCCATCATTTTTTTAATAAAAAATAAATACAAAGTTTTAACTTTCTTTTATTTTGGTATTGAAAATGGTTTTGAAAGTATTTTTATTATATCAATGTGTTGTATTGATATCTTGTGATTGGAATGTGGAAATTTTATGTTTCCTTTATGCATGTTTTATGTGATACGATTATGTTATGGTTTATGATATGTTTAAACCTATTCATATGAGGAATGTATTGGACTTAATAAGTGACGGGTAGAGCCCGCTATAGCTCCTCGATGCATCGGTAGGTCTCATGAGACAACTAGACGTGGAATTGGCCGAGGCACTTTCCCAATTTTATTTATGGTTTTGGCCGAGGCCTTAATCATTTTAGACGTCTTGGCCGAGACCTTGACAAAATGTTTCAGAATGTCTGGAATTATACATTCCCTCATTATGAAAGTGGTTATTGATATTGCATGTGATTATTCGACCAGTAGAATATCCATGTGAGGAAGTGAATGGAATTATCTCATTTTACTTTTTCCATATTATGTTGATGTTCAAGTTTAAAAGTCTTTTGTTTTAGTTATACATTGCCTTAAATTTTTATGTTTATTTATGAAATCTTCCGCATTATTGTTATCCTTACTGAGAATCTGAGCTCACCCCTTTCAATGTTTTAATATTTTCCAGGATGTGAAGAAGTATTTTATGAATGACCTGCAGGGATTGTCAGAAGAGGATATGAGTGTGGACTATGGAGACTTTGTTATTTTAGTTTTTCACTTTATGATGTAATGTAACGTTTACGAATGTATCTAGTGTTTCCAAGGCTACTAAACTAATCGGTCTTTCGAGACTTGATCTTTTGTGATCATGCCAATGTTACGAAGTAACGCACCGGCTCTGGGTAGCTAGGGTCGGGGCGTTACAGTTGGTATCAGAGGCAGTTTAGTACAAACCTTGGAAGCTAGATGTAGATAAACTCTGATTAGAGCACAAAACCCAATGATAGACCTTGAGGATTAGTATATAAGAACTTCCTAGAATTTTGTTATTGTAGAGATTTTGTGAGTTTTCCGAGAAATACATCCCTGTCTGGATACGAGCAGGTAGAGGCGGCTCTGGCACAGATGTACCTAGGGGTAAAACCTGAAAACACTGCTTTGAGCTAGACTCGAATGGGAACTGGTGCATGACAACGGGCCTTGCTGCACTCTTGGTTACGACACTCCCGGGGGATATACTTAGGATAATTCTCATTTTCTTTACAAACCACTATGAACGGTTATGAGTATATACTTCCTCAAATAAAACCTTTTTATGATTATGGATTATATCCATAAATAGTTCAATTTATGTTAAGTATTTTACAAGTATGGAATTATGTATTTTGATTCATAAACTAATCTAGTTTATGCCATTGTTTAGAAATGGCGCCTAGTGGAAGAAATGGAAACCATATCAATTCACGCACTCCATGTAGGGATTTCCCTCCTGCTCAAGATAATTATAGAGGGGCTTGTGATGCAACTGGTGCCGATCAGCTAATCACCATACTGGGACAACTAACTCAAGTTATAAATAATAACCTTACTCGTATGGATCACCCTGATCCGCAACGTGGAGGATCAATGTTAGACCGCTTCATGAGGCAACAACCACCACCGTTCAATGGGAGTACAAATCCTACAGTAGCTGAGCAATGGATAAATTCCTTAGAGAAAATATTCCATGCCTTGGGGAGTAGTGAAAGGGAGAAGGTTGTCATGGCAGTTTACCGCCTCACTGGAGATGCCGATCAGTGGTGGTCGCTGATTCAAAACACAAAGGAAGAGGATGACGTATCGAATATGGAATGGAGGGAGTTCAAAGAGCTTTTCTTAGAAAAATATTTTCCTCGTGACCATCGAGCAGATATGGAAAGGAAATTTCTGAGTTTGAGGCAGAAGGAGGATGAGAATGTCGTAAAGTATGAGGCTAACTTTACAAGGTTAGCGAGGCATGGTTCCGATTATATACGTAACCCAAGGAGTAAGATTGATTGTTTCTTTGATGGGTTAAAACCATTTCTCTGTCGATCTTTAGTATCACAATCCTTCTCATCATACGAAGATATTGTCTCGTGTGCTATCAAGACAGAAAAGGAATTCTCTAAGTCTTATGACAACAAAGTAAAGCAAGAGAAGAAGAGAACGGTGGAACAAGAGACAGATAAATGGAAAAAGGGAAAGAAGGATTTTCCATTATGTGATAATTTTTGGAAGAATCACCCTGGTACTTGTCTAAAAGGAATGGGAGTTTGTTATAAATGTGGAGAAAAGGGTCACCAGGCTCGTGATTTCAAGGGAAAGAAAGAGGCTATCAAAGTTGAATTCTATAATTGTAGAGAAATGGGTCATTATGCAAATGAATGTCCTAAGCGTCAGGGAAACTTACCTCAGAAAAGGCCAAGGGATCAAGGACAATCTTATGCTGTTACTACAGTTGAAGCAGAATAACTAATGTATTGGTGATTTTGGACTCATGGATTATATTTTGGTTATTAGAATAATGTGATATATATATATAAGGATTGTACTACAGTACTTGTTGATTTCTGTAAGTTTTTAATATGATAAAGGTAGTTATATTTTTAGTATGTGACAATAAGAGAAACTTTACATTGTTTGGGGAATCTGATAAAATGATTTTGGAATTAAGAGACCTTTTAGAGAAAGTCTGGACGGAGGTATTTTGGATAACTATTAAGGTTGGAATGGATTAAGTTGAACCATGGATAGTATTGTTTAAGTTTAAAGAATTTCTGAAGATTATTTTTGGAATATTATAATATTATAGTTTTAGGAAAAGGACAACATACAGGGTGGGGAATAACCCGTCGCGTCGGACAAAGCTGCAGGAATCGAACCCACAACCATAGTGTGACAGGCCTTTATTTCGTACCACTAGCCT
The DNA here is from genome assembly GCA_963277665.1 of Viscum album. Classification (NCBI taxonomy): domain Eukaryota; kingdom Viridiplantae; phylum Streptophyta; class Magnoliopsida; order Santalales; family Viscaceae; genus Viscum; species Viscum album. The sequence goes on from CAUJRU010003005.1 coordinate 43,412, forward strand.
ACAGGAAGTCCCTAGTTATTACAAAATAATTTTACTAATCTAAATTGTATGTGTTAACATTTGGAACCTTATATAATTAGGAAAAGTATAATATTTTTGGGTTCTATTATATTTTTGAGTGAAAGATGAGTTGAAGGTTGAGACTCTAATTGTCAAGCATAAATATATATATACCTATATCTTATTCAATGAATAAATTAATTCTTAAACATTAGTAAAGGGATATTAAAACAAAAAAATGTGTTATCATAATACCTTATGTCTTGTTGAACTGATGATATTTTAAATCAACATAGATTGAAGGCTTTGAGGCCCTCAATTTGACAGTTGATTGTGATTGATGACCTCAATCACTCCCTACAAATATTTACGTTTTTCCTCCAATTATATGTCTCTAATTTCCACCAATGTTCTCCTTATCGAGTTCATAATTTGGAGGTGACTTTCTTATTTCCATTTCCCTCTTATTAAGTCTAAATTTTATTAACCTTATTTCCGATGTGGGTTTTCCACAAAGGTATTTTCTATTTTCAACCTCTTATTTTCAAAGAAAAAATTTCAAATTGCGAGGACGCAATTTATTGAAGGAGGGGAGAATGTAACACCCCGAGCTTCCATGATATGCTTCTCATTCAATAATGCAATGGCTTGCATTGTACGCAACTTCGAGTTCTAAAACACCGCGACTAATAAAAGTAGCCATTATGAATATTAATAACCACTTTTTAAAATTATAGAAATTTTATATTTCAAAATGGACTTCATTTTTGGATTCGGAATATCGAAATTAGCCTATGTTGAATTTTTGGTATTTTTCTAAGAACTTCTAATTTTTTATGAATAGTGAAAAATACTTAAAAACAACCTTTTTAATCAAAATAATCTATAGTGATAAATTATACTATTTAGTGGTTTTAAAGTATAATTGGAATATATTTTTACCATTTTATCCAATGGTGGTCATTAGAATTAATTTAACATTGAAATTGGACATAAACAATTGCCAATCTTTTGATATAAATTGTTTCTTAAAAACACGCTATTTGTTGTGACAGTGGGAATTAATTATAAAATTAAATAATGCAACTTATATGTTTGTAATTTTTTAAAATAGAAATCATTTTTGAATTCGGAATATCAATTATAGCTTAGGGTGAAATTTTGGCATTGTTCTGAAAAACTTCAATTTTTGATGAATAGTGAAACCACTAAGTGGTAGTTAAATAACTGATTTTTCGTTTAAATGAAATATTACCACTTATGTGATTTGATTTTCAAAAATCCGAAATACATGGTTGTCATTAAGAAGTAAAATGTGGATCAATGAGATTAAAATAATTTTTTGGTGAATAGTAACTTTTAAGTTCTTAATCGCGATTAGAGGTAATTAGTGTAGTTTAAGTTACAAATAATGTTATAATAATATGAGATGAGAATGACACTTGTCCTACTCCTATTGAAAAGTCATGGCCGACCAAGACAACCCATGGGTCAACTTGGGGACCCCATGGAGCCACTTTAGTTGGAAAATGACATTAATATATATTAATTTAATGTTAAAATTAAATTGACACAAACATGAGTTGTTTTACTAAAACAGTTTTTAAGTGGGGTTACACAAGTCAAAATTTTGATTATAAATATTCGTTAGAAAGCTAAAAAGATTTACTACATCATAGTATTTTTTTTATAATTTTTAGACATTATATAAATTAAATTATTTATGACATCATGATGATGCAGTGATGACCTCATTATTTAACGATTTAAATAAAATGGGAAGATAATGCAAAATCCAAGTCTTACAATTGTCCAAAGCCAATTGGATGAGGAGATTTCGAAACCTTATCACCTTATCCTCGAATTATATAAGTGTGGGACCTTTAGAATCCGAAAAATCATTGTATAATAATGTAATATTTCAATCTTTCCAAAAGAGCCCCTCCTCTCCACTTATAAAAGGCCCCCACCTCTCCCAACTTATTCACACCATCAAGCCATTTGGCTCGGCCAACCTCTACCTAAATACTCTCCCAACTTCCCTCCCTTACTCATAGAAGCCTCACTTTGGGCAGAACTCTTCCCAAGGAAGCCTTTGGCTCAAATCAAAAAGAGTTACCCGATTTTGAGGTAATGTCTTCTCTAATGTTGTTTTGTTTTATTTTTCTTCTCCAACCCCCTAAACTCTTTTTATTCATTTCTTTTGTAACAACACCAGTATCCTCAATATACTAGGATGTTGTTATAAGATGTATTCGAGATACACTTACACACAACTACATCTAATGGTTAAAGAACATACGGTTTCTGTGGATGGAGAATTTCTGCCTCACGAAACGATGATTGTTCAACACTCACATAACACCTTCAAAGGTGGCCATTAAGATGTCACTATTTTTATATATGATATATAATATGTTTATGTTTTACTTATGCTTCTGTATTTCTCATTTATGGCATACTTTATGATTTCCATTATGGGTAAAATGCGATAATTTCATTTTAGGAAGTGCGGACTACCGCCCCCTCAAAGTGATTTGAATCGTTAATGCCATATGTGGGATGTATAAAGGATGGAGTAAATGATATTATACACTATATTATACTGGAATTATATTATACATTTATATCATTATGATTTCATTCCATTAAATACGAAATAGAAATGAAAGTAGCGTTCATGCGTACGTACGACTTACCGTCTCCATGAACGGTGCATTTCATTTCTTACCTCTAAATGTTACGTAATATTATAAATGAATGTATATACTGGATATTTATGAGATATATGATATCTATACCATGAATATAATTCTGGATATAACGGATATTTTACCACATGAACAACTCGTAATTATAAGAAGTCTATTTTTGACTCAAGTACCAAAGATCGACAAAACGACCGTTATTAACTTAAATAATTACATAATGTTCATAACATTGTAATAAGTGATATAAAAGGGATAATGAAAATGAAAAATGTTCTTAATAAAGTAGATATTAACTCTAGTTTATTATTTAGGAGGTTAAATAACGGTCGAATCAAGTCGGACAAAAGGTAAGGGAATTTCTTAACCCAATTTCTATTCTTTGGGTTAATCTCCTACTTTCAAATTATGTCATGATATTATTACGTCTTATTTTGTATTTTTACTTTCATTATGTGTACCTATAGTGAATACACATAATATATCTATTTTATTTTAAAAATGATCTTTGTAAGGGACTTCGTCTCAATCTCCTTTCATTGAGGAATATTTTATTTTATACACAACTTGCTTTTATACGGTGTATAAAACCCTTTGACTTTTACGTTTATTCAAAAGGAATATTTTTTATACGAAGCATTTTGCTAAACGAAAAAAGGGAATGTTTTTCTTTCTGTACTTATGCGGCGACAATGACTTCCCCGCCGCCGTGACCATTATTTGAATTCTGGCTTCCTCTAAAAGCCATCATTTTTTTAATTAAAAATAAATACAAAGTTTTAACTTTCTTTTATTTTGGTATTGAAAATGGTTTTGAAAGAATTTTTATTATATCAATGTGTTGTATTGATATCATTTGATTGGAATGTGGAAATTTTATGTTTCCTTTATGCATGTTTTGTGTGATACGATTATGTTATGGTTTATGATATGTTTAAACCTATTCATATGAGGAATGTATTGGACTTAATAAGTGACGGGTAGAGCCCGCTATAGCTCCTCCATGCATCAGTAGGTCTCATGAGACAACTAAACGTGGAATTGGCCGAGGCACTTTCCCAATTTGATTTATGGTTTTGGCCGAGGCCTTAATCATTTTAGACGTCTTGGCCGAGCCCTTGACAAAATGTTTCAGAATGTCTGGCATTATACATTCCCTCATTATGAAAGTGGTTATTGATATTGCATGTGATTATTCGACCAGTAGAATATCCATGTGAGGAAGTGAATGGAATTATCTCATTTTACTTTTTCCATATTATGTTGATGTTCAAGTTTAGAAGTCTTTTGTTTTAGTTATACATTGCCTTAAATTTTTATGTTTATTTATGAAAGCTTCCGCATTATTGTTATCCTTACTGAGATTCTGAGCTCACCCCTTTCAATGTTTTAATATTTTCCAGGATGTGATGAAGTATTTTATGAATGACCTGCAGGGATTGTCAGAAAAGGATATGAGTGTGGACTATGGAGACTTTGTTATTTTAGTTTTTCACTTTATGATGTAATGTAACGTTTACGAATGTATCTAGTGTTTCCAAGGCTACTAAACTAATCGGTCTTTCGAGACTTGATCTTTTGTGATCATGCCAATGTTACGAAGTAACGCACCGGCTCTGGGTAGCTGGGGTCGGGGCGTTACAGTTGGTATCAGAGGCAGTTTAGTACAAACCTTGGAAGCTAGATGTAGATAAACTCTGATTAGAGCACAAAACCCAAAGATAGACCTTGAGGATTAGTATATAAGAACTTCCTAGAATTTTTTTATTGCAGAGATTTTGTGAGTTTTCCGAGCAATACATCCCTGTCTGGATACGAGCAGGTAGAGGCGGCTCTGGCACAGATGTACCTAGCGGTAAAACCTGAAAACACTGCTTTGAGCTAGACTCGAATGGGAACTGGTGCACGACAACGGGCCTTGCTGCACTCTTGGTTACGACACTCCCTGGGGATATACTTAGGATAATTCTCATTTTCTTTACAAACCACTGTGAACGGTTATGAGTATATACTTCCTCAAATAAAACCTTTTTATGATTATGGATTATATCCATAAACAGTTCAATTTATGTTAAGTATTTTACAAGTATGGAATTATGTATTTTGATTCATAAACTAATCTAGTTTATGCCATTGTTTAGAAATGGCGCCTAGTGGAAGAAATGGAAACCGTATCAATGCACGCACTCCATGTAGGGATTGCCCTCCTGCTCAAGATAATTATAGTGGGGCTGGTGATGCAACTGGTGCCGATCAGCTAATCACCATACTGGGACAACTAACTCAAGTTATGAATAATAACCATACTCGTATGGATCACCCTGATTCGCAACGTGGAGGATCAATGTTAGACCGCTTCATGAGGCAACAACCACCATCGTTCAATGGGAGTACAAATCCTACAGTATCTGAGCAATGGATAAATTCCTTAGAGAAAATATTCCATGCCTTGGGGAGTAGTGAAAGGGAGAAGGTTGTCATGGCAGTTTACCGCCTCACTGGAGATGCCGATCAGTGGTGGTCGCTGATTCAAAACACAAAGGAAGATGATGACGTATCGAATATCGAATGGAGGGAGTTCAAAGAGATTTTCTTAGAAAAATATTTTCCTCGTGACCATCGAGCAGATATGGAAAGGCAATTTCTGAGTTTGAGGCAGAAGGAGGATGAGAATGTCGTAAAGTATGAGGCTAACTTTACAAGGTTAGCGAGGCATGGTTCCGATTATATACGTAACCCAAGGAGTAAGATTTATTGTTTCTTTGATGGGTTAAAACCATTTCTCTGTCGAGATTTAGTATCACAATCCTTCTCATCATACGAAGATATTGTTTCGTGTGCTATCAAGACAGAAAAGGAATTCTCTAAGTCTTATGACAACAAAGTAAAGCAAGAGAAGAAGAGAACGGTGGAACAAGAGACAGATAAATGGAAAAAGGGAAAGAAGGATTTTCCATTATGTGATAATTGTGGGAAGAATCACCCCGGTAGTTGTCTAAAAGGAATGGGAGTTTGTTATAAATGTGGAGAAAAGGGTCACCAGGCTTGTGATTGCAAGGGAAAGAAAGAGGCTATCAAAGTTGAATGCTATAATTGTAGAGAAATGGGTCATTATGCAAATGAATGTCCTAAGCGTCAGGGAAACTTACCTCAGAAAAGGCCAAGGGATCAAGGACAATCTTATGCTGTTACTACAGTTGAAGCAGAATAACTAATGTATTGGTGATTTTGGACTCATGGATTATATTTTGGTTATTAGAATAATGTGATATATATATATATAAGGATTGTACTGCAGTACTTGTTGATTTCAGTAAGGTTTTTATATGATAAAGGTAATTATATTTTTAGTATGTGACAATAAGAGAAACTTTAAATTGTTTGGGTAATCTGATAAAATGATTTTGGAATTAAGAGACCTTTTAGAGAAAGTCTGGAAGGAGGTATTTTGGATAACTATTAAGGTTGGAATGGATTAAGTTGAACCATGGATAGTATTGTTTAAGTTTAAAGAATTTCTGAAGATTATTTTTGGAATATTATAATACTATAGTTTTAGGAAAAGGACAACCTACAGGGTGGGGAATAACCCGTCGCATCGGACAAAGCTGCAGGAATCGAACCCACAACCATAGTGCGATAGGCCTTTATTTCCTACCACTAGCCTACAGGAAGTCCCTGGTTATTACAAAATAATTTTACTAATTAAATTGTATGTGTTAACATTTGGAACCTTATACAATTAGGAAAAGTATAATATTTTTGGGTTCTATTATATTTTTGAGTGAAAGATGAGTTAAAGGTTGAGACTCTAATTGTCAAGAATAAATATATATATACCTATATCTTATTCAATGAATAAATTAATTCTTAAACATTAGTAAAGGGATATTAAAACAAAAAAATGTGTTATCATAATACCTTATGTCTTGTTGAACTGATGATATTTTAAATCAACATAGATTGAAGGCTTTGAGGCCCTCAATTTGACAGTTGATTGTGATTGATGACCTCAATCACTCCCTACAAATATTTACGTTTTTCCTCCAATTATATGTCTCTAATTGCCACCAATGTTCTCCTTATCGAGTTCATAATTTGTTGGTGACTTTCTTATTTCCATTTCCCTCTTATTAAGGCTAAATTTTATTAACCTTATTTCCGATGTGGGTTTTCCACAAAGGTATTTTCTATTTTCAACCTCTTATTTTCAAAGAAAAAATTTCAAATTGCGAGGATGCAATTTATTGAAGGAGGGGAGAATGTAACACCCCGAGCTTCCATGATACGCTTCTCATTCAATAATGCAATGGCTTGCATTGTACGCAACTTCGAGTTCTAAAACACCGCGACTAATAAAAGTAGCCATTATGAATATTAATAACCACTTTTTAAAATTATAGAAATTTTATATTTCAAAATGGACTTCATTTTTGGATTCGGAATATCGAAATTAGCCTATGTTGAATTTTTGGTATTTTTCTAAGAACTTCTAATTTTTTATGAATAGTGAAAAATACTTAAAAACAACCTTTTTAATAAAAATAATATATAGTGATAAATTATACTATTTAGTGGTTTTAAAGTATAATTGGAATATATTTTTACCATTTTATCCAATGGTGGTCATTAGAATTAATTTAACATTGAAATTGGACATAAACAATTGCCAATCTTTTGATATAAATTGTTTCTTAAAAACACGCTATTTGTTGTGACAGCGGGAATTATTTATAAAATTAAATAATGCAACTTATATGTTTGTAATTTTTTAAAATATACATCATTTTTGAATTCGGAATATCAATTATAGCTTAGGGTGAAATTTTGGCATTGTTCTGAAAAACTTCAATTTTTGATAAATAGTGAAACCACTAAGTGGTAGTTAAATTACTGATTTTTCGTTTAAATGAAATATTACCACTTCTGTGATTTGATTTTCAAAAATCAGAAATACATGGTTGTCATTAAGAAGTAAAATGTGGTTCAATGAGATTAAAATAATTTTTTGGTGAATAGTAACTTTTAAGTTCTTAATCGCGATTAGAGGTAATTAGTGTAGTTTAAGGTACAAATAATGTTATAATAATATGAGATGAGCATGACACTTGTCCTACTACTATTGGATGAGTCATGGCCGACCAAGAAAACCCATGGGTCATCTTGGGGACCCCATGGAGCCACTTTAGTTGGAAAATGACATTAATATATATTTATTTAATGTTAAAATTAAATTGACACAAACATGAGTTGTTTTACTGAAACAGTTTTTAAGTGGGGTTACACAAGTCCAAATTGTGATTATAAATATTAGTTAGAAATCTAAAAGGATTTCCTACATCATAGTATTTTTTTATAATTTTTAGACATTATATAAATTAAATTATTTATGACATCATGATGATGCAGCGATGACCTCATTATTTAACGATTTAAATAAAATGGGAAGATAATGAAAAATCCAAGGCTTACACTTGTCCAAAGCCAATTGGATGAGGATATTTGGAACCCTTATCACCTTATCCTCGAATTATATAAGTGTGGGACCTTTAGAATCCGAAAAATCATTGTATAATAATGTAATATTTCAATCTTTCCAAAAGAGCCCCTCCTCTCCACTTATAAAAGGCCCCCACCTCTCCCACCTTATTCACACCTTCAAGCCATTTGGCTCGGCCAAACTCTACCCAAATACTCTCCCAACTTCCCTCCCTTACTCCTAGAAGCCTCACATTGGGCAGAACTCTTCCCAAGGAAGCCTTTGGATCAAATCAAAAAGAGTTACCCGATTTTGAGGTAATGTCTTCTCTAATGTTGTTTTGTTTTATTTTTCTTCTCCAACCCCCTAAACTCTTTTTATTCATTTCTTTTGTAACAAAAAAAGTATCCTCAATATACTAGGATGTTGTTATAAGAAGGATTCGATCTACACTTACACACAACTAAATCTAATGGTTAAAGAACATACGGTTTCTGTGGATGGCGAATTTCTGCCTCCCGAAACGATGATTGTTCAACACTCATATAACACCTTCAAAGGTGGACATTAAGATGTAACTATTTTAATATATGATATATAATATGTTTATGTTTTACTTATGCTTCTGTATTTCCCATTTATGGCATAATTTATGATTTCCATTATGGGTAAAACGCGATAATTTCATTTTAGGAAGTGCGGACTACCGCCCCCTCAAAGTGATTTGAATCGTTAATGCCATATGTGGGATGTATAAAGGATGGAGTAAATGATATTATACACCATATTATACTGGAATTATATTATACATTTATATCATTATGATTTAATTCCATTAAATACGAAATAGAAATGAAAGTAGCGTTCATGCGTACGTACGGCTTACCGTCTCCATGAACGGTGCATTTCATTTCTTACCTCTAAATGTTACATAATATTATAAATGAATGTATATACTGGATATATATGAGATATATGATATCTATACCATGAATATAATTCTGGATATAACGGATATTTTACCACATGAACAACTCGTAATTATAAGAAGTCTATTTTTGACTCAAGTACCAAAGATCGACAAAACGACCGTTATTAACTTAAATAATTACATAATGTTCATAACATTGTAATAAGTGATATAAAAGGGATAATGAAAATGAAAAATGTTCTTAATAATGTAGATATTAACTCTAGTTTATTATTCAGGAGGTTAAAGAACGGTCGAATCAAGTCGGACAAAAGGTAAGGGAATTTCTTAACCCAATTTCTATTCTTTGGGTTAATCTCCTACTTTCAAATTATGTCATGATATTATTATGTCTTATATTGTATTTATACTTTCTTTATGTGTACCTATAGTGAATACACATAATATATCTATTTTATTTCAAAAATGATCTTTGTAAGGGACTTCGTCTCAATCTCCTTTCATTGAGGCATATTTTATTTTATACACAACTTTCTTTTATACGGTGTATAAAACCCTTTGACTTTTACGTTTATTCAAAAGTAATCTTGTTTATACGAAGCGTTTTGCTAAACGACAAAAGGGAATGTTTTTCTTTATGTACTTATGCGGCGACAATGACTTCTCCGCCGCCGTGACCATTATTTGAGTTTCGGCTTCCTCTAAAATCCATCATTTTTTTTAATGAAAAATAAATAAAAAGTTTTAACTTTCTTTTATTTTGGTATTGAAAATGGTTTTGAAAGAATTTTTATTATATCAATGTGTTGTATTGATATCTTGTGATTGGAATGTGGAAATTTTATGTTTCCTTTATGCATGTTTTATGTGATACGATTATGTTATGGTTTATGATATGTTTAAACCTATTCATATGAGGAATGTATTGGACTTAATAAGTGACGGTTGGAGCCCGCTATAGCTCCTCGATTCATCGGTAGGTCTCATGAGACAACTAGACATGGAATTGGTCGAGGCCCATTCCCAATTTGATTTATGGTTTTGGCCGAGGCCTTAATCATTTTAGACGTCTTGGCCGAGACCTTGACAAAATGTTTCAGAATTTCTGGCATTATACATTCCCTCATTATGAAAGTGGTTATTGATATTGCATGTGATTATTCGACCAATAGAATATACATGTGAGGAAGTGAATGGAATTATCTCATTTTACTTTTTCCATATTATTTTGATGTTCAAGTTTAAAAGGCTTTTTTTTAGTTATACATTGCCTTAAATTTTTATGTTTATTTATGAAAGCTTCCGCATTATTGTTATCTTTACTGAGCATCTGAGCTCACCCCTTTCAATGTTTTAATATTTTCCAGGATGTGAAGAAGTATTTTATGAATGACCTGCAGGGATTGTCAGAAGAGGATATGAGTGTGGACTATGGAGACTTTGTTATTTTAGTTTTTCACTTTATGATGTAATGTAACGTTTACGAATGTATCTAGTGTTTCCAAGGCTACTAAACTAATCGGTCTTTCGAGACTTGATCTTTTGTGATCATGCCAATGTTACGAAGTAACGCACCGGCTCTGGGTAGCTGGGGTCGGGGCGTTACATCCATGGGATCCCTAAGTTTGTAAAAAGGCATCCCATGGTCGGCCATAACACAACCAGTAGAATTATGACACATTTTGGAGTCATTTTTATTATTATGATATTATTTTATTATCCTTAACTACCCGATTACTAATTAATCAAGATAATTAAAGATAATTAACGTCGTTACTATTCATAATTTCCAAAAACAAAAGAGTCTTAATTACATAATTTGGACATTATGATTCCAATTATGGAATCCATTTTACCAAATTCCAAAAATAGTAATTTCAATAATGAATTTAAAAATAATTCTCGTTGTCAAAACAAATAGCGGGTTTTTTGAAACAATATCTATGAAAAGTTTGGCACTTGTTTATGCCCAATACCAATGTGAAATTAATTCTAATTAACACAATTGAATTAAATGGAAAAAATTTATTCTTATTACACTTTAAAACCAATTAAAAATAAAATCTAACAATGTAATTAAATTATATGAAAAAGCAGTTTTGATGTAAAATGCAGTATTTTTCACTATTCATTAAAAAATGAACATGGTCAGAAAAAATACCAATAAATTATCCAATGTAAATTTGAAGTTCCCAATCATAAATAATAAGTTTATTTTGAAAAATAGAGATTATAAAATTGTCAAAAGATATAATTAAAAATGGTTCTCCATCAAAATGTAGTAAATCAATCTTTTAAAAATATTAGAGAATTCTATGCTTAAGATTGGATTTATTCTCATTTTAAGCCTCTGAAACACTATCTATTTCATAAATATACATATATAAGAATATATATTATCCATTACTTACTTGGGATGTTACACTTCCTATCCTCAGAATCCCTCAATTGTACACAACAACAATCAGAGTCACACAAAGCAAAACTGAACAAGAAGTATAGTATGCACGAAACAATGAAAGTCTCTATCTAGAAATCACTTCAACAACATGTAATCTCTAGAGTCTTTGAAAATTAGTGATCTATTTCAAATTAGCTCCTATTTATAGTAACCTCTTCAACGGTCGGCTCCCTCCTACATATAAGGCCCCGTCCATAAACAATACTTAATCTTGAGTTATTTCAAGAATACACATTGGGGATCTTTTCAGGTTTAGAGTTTTAGAGAATTAGATCATAAATCATGCATTACCCTCCAAATTTAAACAAAGTGGTTACATAAAATATATTACTCATTTTTCCATCATCAGAAACATATTTAAAATAAAACATATATTCTTTCTTGACACATCCTTAACACTATCATCGCATCATGTACCTTTCCCTTGACCTGTGAAAAACATTTCAAAAACATGGTATGTGCATAAAAAGCTTAGAAAGGGATATAAAAGTACGAAATGAAAACATTTGACCATTTATGAAATCATACTTTACTAGTAAAACATTAGCATATTAACATACCTAATCAAATCATGAATAAATCATAGAAATCATAAGACATAAAGGCAACTTGAGGAATTCATAACATTCTTACGTATGGAGTAACTCTCATGGTTACGTTTGGAATACCCATCACAGTATATTCCCTATATATCTTCAGAGAAACCTTAACGTTTAACCCCTCCACATTACCCAATGCATTGGAGAGCTATTTCGGGCTCACCCGCCATTAGTTTATCATAGAACCAACCATCTTCATAACAATGCCCAAGAACCATAACATAATCGTATCACATAAAACATGCATAAAGGGAACATAAAATTTCCACATTTCAATCAGAAGATATCAATATAGCAGATAAGTATAAAAACATTAGGAAAACAATTTTCAATACCAAAATACAAGAAAAGTAAAACATGGTATTTATTTTTCATTTTAAAAAAACGTTTATGGCTTGTAGAGGAAGCCGAAACTCAAATAATGGTCACGGCGGTGGAGAAGTCATTGTCATCGCATACGTACAACAAAAAAACATTCCCTTTTTTCATTTAGTAAATGATTCGTATAAATAAATATTCCTTTTGAATAAACATAAAAGTCAATGGGTTTATACACCGTATAAATGAAATTTGTGTATAAAACAAAATATGCCTCAATGAAAAGAGATTGAGACGAAGTCCCTTACCTCGGGTCTGACTTGACTCGATCGTTCTTTAACCTCATAAGTAATAAACTTGAGTTAATTTATACTTGATTAATAACCTTTTTCAAGTTCATTATTCTTTTTTATATCACTTATTACCATGTTATGAACACTGTGTAATTATTTAAGTTAATAATGGTCGTTTTGTCGATCATTGGTACTTGAGTCAAAAATAAACTCTTTATAATTACAATTTGATCATGTATCCACTATATCCAGAGTTATATTCATGATTTAGATATCATATATATCATATATATCAATTATATACATTCATTTATAATATTACATAACATTTAGAGGTAAGAAATGAAATGCACCGTTCATGGAGACGGTAAGCCGTACGTACGCATGAACACTACTTTCATTTCTATTTCATATTTTATGGAATGGAATCATAATGATATAAAGGTATATTATATTTCCAGTATTATTTCATATATAATATCATTAATTCCATCCTTTATACGTCCCACATATGGAATTAACGAATCAAATCACTTTTAGGGGGCGGTAGTCCGCACTTCCTAAATTAAAGATATCACGTTTACCCATAATGGAAACCATAAAGGTATGAAAAAAATGAAAAATAAAGAATCTTAAGGAAAAAATAAACATATAATATATCATATATAAATATAGTGTCATCTTAATGGACACCTTTGAAGGTGTTAGATGAATATTGAACAATCATCTTTTCGTGAGGCAGAAATTCACCATCCACAGAAATAGTATGATTTTTATCTATTAGATGAAGGTGTGTATAAGTGTAGCTCTAAATATTATTATAAAAACATCCTAGTATATTTAAGATACTGTTTTTGTTACAAAATAAATGAATAAAAAGAGTTTATGGGGTTGGAGAAGCAAAATAAAACAAAACAACATTAGAGAAGACTTTACCTTTAAATCGGGTAACTCCTCTTGGTTTGTACCCAAATGGTTACTTGAAGATCTTTATAACTCTGGTAAGGATTATAGGATGAAGAGAGGGATGTGGAGAGATAAAATTAGCAGAGCTTGGCTGAGCCAATGGCTTGAGAAGTGTGGGTAAGGAGGTAGAGGTGGGAGCCTTTTATAAGAGGATAGGAGGGGCACTCTTGGAAAGTTATAAAATGTTACTTTATATTAAAATTAGTTTCAGATTTTAAAGGTCCCACATTGATATATTTTGAGGATAAGGTGACAAGGGTTCTAAATAAACTCATTAAATATGTCTTTGTCAAGTTTATGTCTTATAGTTTACATTATCGTTTCATTTTATTTAAATCGTTCATTAATGAGGTAATCGTTGCATCATCATGATGTCATAAATAATTTAATTTATTTAATCTCTAAAAATTATTAAAAAATACTATGATGTATGAAATATATTAAGCTTTACAAGGACTATTTATAGTACAAAAGAGAATTTATTTAGACAAAATTAAAATTTTTTTACTCAGGTGAAACATTCTTTAGTGATATTCTATTTTCTTTAAAAATAAAAGGATAAAGTGTAACTTTCACCCAAAAGTGATTCCATGGGGTCCCTAAGTTAGGAAAAAGGGATCCCATGGTCGGACATGACACAACCAGTAGCATTAGGACACATTTTAGGGTCATTTATTATTATTATGATATTATTTTATTATCCTAAACTACCCGATTACTAATTAATCAAGATAATTAAAGATAATTACCGTCGTTACTATTCATAATGTCAAAAAAAAAGAATCATAATTACATAATTTGGAACTTATGATTACAAATATGGAATAAATTTTACCAAATTCCAATCATAGAAATTAAAATAATGAATTTAAAAATAATTCCTGTTGTCAAAACAAATAGCGGGTTTTTTTGAAATAATATCTATGAAAGGTTTGGCACTTGTTTATGCCCAATTCCAAAGTGAAATTAATTATAATGAACATCATTGGATATAATGGTAGAAATATATTCTAATTACACTTTAAAACCAATTAAAAAGACAATCTATCCATATAATTATATTAGATGAAAAAGCAGTTTTGAGGTAAAATGCAGTATTTTTCACTATTCATTACAAAATAGAACATGGTCAGAAAAATACAAAAAATTATCCAAAGTAAATTTCAATGTCCCAATAATAACGAATAAGTTTATTTTGACAAATAGAGATTATAAAATTGTAAGAAGATTGATTTAAAAATTGTTCACCATCAAAAGACCGTAAACCAATCTTTTAAAAATATTAGAGAATTCTATGCTCAAGATTGGATTTATTCTCATTTTAGGCCTCTAAAACACTATCTAATTCATAAATAGACATAGATAAGAATATCTATTATTCATTACTTACTTGGTATGTTACACTCCAAAAATATGATTTTTCCTTGAATCTTGGGGGGTCATGTACACGTGTCACTCTAACAACGGATATTTAGTAACCGAATACACAACCTAACTTTATAACAAAAAAAGTGTAAGAAAAATATTGTTACATAACTGAAATCCAATATTCAGAGTGTAATCAAATGAAGGTTAGGAGTATAACGAAAAACAAATTTAGAGTGTATAATACAAAGATATTCGGATGCTGTTTTCTAAGAACCCAGAACCTGAATTATATAGAATTCTAGAGTGTGAATTTCAATGAAATTCAGAATATGGATTCACAAGAATTCAGAACCAGAAATTACAAAGTTTGGAGTCATAGTTCTTGAGAATTTGGAGTCAGAACTCATATAAGTTTGGTGTCCGAATTCAGAGAACTCCGAGTTAGAACATAGAAATGTTTGTAACCAGAATTCGTATTCGGAATTCGGAGTCAGAACTCAGAAAGTTCCTAACCAAAATTTTCATTCAGAATTCAGACATAGAAATCCGAAAGTTCGTAACCAGAATTCATAATTAGATTTTTGAGTCAGAACTCAGAATGTTCATATCAAGAATTTGTAATCATAATTCTGATCTAAAAACAGAATGCTTCATATCTAGGTGTATATATAAATCCGAGGTTTTGTTTTCAAACCGAATTTTACACTTATAAAAATTATGATATGGAAAATGAAACATGGTAATGATAAATTTCCTTGGGGAAGGAAATTATTCCTTATAGAAGTAAAATACATGTTAAAAATAGATTTTCCCTGAGATAAGGTGTTTGTGATTATCAAAACAAGAGGAATGGTTAAGTCATATGGAAACCTTAATGACTCAACAATCTCCCCAAGTAAGAAGGAATGGAAAAGTGATAAATAAAACCTTATTGACTCAAAAATCC
>CAUJRU010003006.1:0-59475 GCA_963277665.1 Viscum album
ACAATGATGATGCAATAATTATCTTATTAATGAAATATTGACATAATTGATGTTATAAATACCCAAGTAAATGTAATTTTAGACTTTTTATGAATTAAAATAATTTTCTAGGTTAATATGAAATTTTAGTATGGATTTAAGTAACTTGGTTCGAACTAATCATTCTGTTATGATTTTCACAAAAATCAATTACTAAATAGTTTCAAAATTGACATAAAATAGTTTTTTAAAACAAAAATTATATTATTAATTGTTATTTTATTCCTAAAAATCTAAGGTTAGGAAAGATGTCTTAGATAAGGTTATATATATTAATTATAAATAACGTGGGGTTCGTTTGGCTTGATATAGTAAGTTTATTAACCTTATAGTGTAAGAAAACAAGAAGACATAGTAAAAGTTAAATTATCTAACTTAAAGATAAATCTAAATGATAAGGTTAAAATTGATACCTAAACTTGTCTAAATTCTATTGGATGAGAGGTTTTAGACCCCTACCCACCTTATCTTCGAAATATATCAATTTGGAGCTATTAAGAACCGAATTTGACTTTATAATAAAATAATATTTTTAGTTATTCCAAAGGTGCCCCTCTCCTCCCTTATAAAAGGGCACCTACTCCCCCTCTTCCTCACACCACATTGAGCCTTCAAGCTTGGCCAACCCCTACCTATTTATCCTCTCCACTTCCCTAGAAACATCCTAGAGGTTCTGGTCTTCTTCAAAGACCTATTTTAGTGCCCTAAAAGAAGGTCTCAAAGAAGCACTTCAAAGAAGAGGTAATGTCCATTACCAATTCTTTCATCTTTATTTCTTCTTCCACTTCTTCTTCTTTAGTTGTTTCATTATGAAGTAATAACATCAGTATCAATCATATACTGATATGTTATTATAAGTATTAAACAACCCTATTTAACCATCTATCCATCCTACGGAAAAAGAAATCACCGCGCGTGCGTACATACGGAATACCGTCTCCACGCCGTAGTGTAATCTATTTTCCACCACCACCTTACTTGGATGGGTATAATGGTGTAAATAATGACTATATATTATTATTTTAAATTTATATTGATTCTGAAATAGTATACATACACTCCAATACAATTCCAAGATCATAAGAATGATATCATCACTCGTGCGTACGTACGGAATACCGTCTCCACGATGTGATGTGACTCGTTCTACATGATCTTAATTTCATAATGATTATATAAATGAATTTAATGAATAAATATGATATATATTACACTAATACCATTCTGTAAATGAGGTATCTATAACCTAAATAGAAGAATAAGAATTTATTAGACAAACACGCGTAAGAACAAAAAGCAATAAACACCCGAATAACAAGTAGTAATGAAATATTACTAATAAAAAGCTAAGAATATGATCATATATGATATCATAACAATAAGTATGATTCTGGAATAAGTAAATAACATTATTTAAATTATTATACAGGAGGTTCGGACACTTACGAAGAAAAACGGACCTAAGGTAAGGGAAATATCACAATCTCATTTTTATCCGAGATTGTTTATACTTTGGTATTTACTGGGGAGTATTTTATCATCCACATCCATGTTTCCTCAATATGTAATATTTTTTCCATCCACCTACAATTGTTTAAATCCAATTTTAACCTTCAGTGATTTTTTAGTAAAATATATGAATGGAATCTTTTGACGTTTTTCGTATGAGATACTTTTTGACTTTTCCGACAAAAGTACGGGAAGAATGTTTTTTTTTAAATTATACGGCATGAATGGATTTTTAAAACATTATTTCCAAGAATCTTCCTTTACAAGTTTTCATGTTTATTTTTAATCAACTTCTTTTAGTTTAGAATTGTATGACATGTTAATAAAGGGAAAGTGTTTTTGAATTAGAAAGGATATTTTCCTCAAGAATGGAGTTCAAGTGTTTTATCAAAATTATTTTCCATCTAAGATAATAAAGTGTTCTGTTTCTATCCCTATTATTACATTGATTTGACTATGTTGTGATGGAATTATTTTTATGAATTCCTTTATCTTATATGAATTGTTTTATGATGTCACGATGTTTAAGATTCCCATTTTTATTACATGGGTTATGCAATGATGTATGATTTATGATTTTGTGGCACACATAAGAATGATATCATTATGATATGGGTGGGACCTATATCTCCCTCCAATTCATTGGGTAAAGATTTTATATCTCATGAGATAGACATGGCTGGAACGGTAGGTTATACCGGTTCAGTGAAACAGGACTGAAATGAGGAATGAACTCGGTTCAGAAATAGACTTTGTCCACTAAGATAGTCTTGGAAATGAGTCTTGACTAACAAGAAATGATTCTATATTATTATGTGTGTATTCCACAAAGTTTCATGTTTTAAGTTATGATTATTGGGATTACATTTCACTACTATGATTTATCCCATGTTATGAAATTATGATCTCTTTTGCAGGTTAAGATTTCCAAAAGTTATGTTCTTATGAATATGATGTGATTGATATTTCTTTTGTTTACCCTTACTGAGCATTTGAGCTCACCCTTTTGTATGTTTTCTTTCCCCAGGACAGGAAGAAGGTTATTAAGTAAGATATGCCAAAAGGGACTATAGATATGATGAAATAAATGGGAGACAATGTAGACGCTTTATGAACCAGTTGTTTATGTTTCCCAGTTTCTAAAGACACTATACCTATACATTCCTTTTGTTGTTTTTTTATATGTTGTAATAAGTATGATTCAATTTTGAAGTATTAACAATGTATGTAAAGTATGGGTCGTTATACTATGGGTTTGGGGTGAATTAAAAAATGAAATCTTTCATAATTTCATCAATTTTCCGTAAACCATCACTCCCATAGTGAATATTGACCTCTAAAATAAAAGTGTCGTCCATTTTCTCGTTATTTTATGTTGAAAATATTGTTTAAATTGATTGTTTTTAGTTTAAAATTAAATTATATTTTACCCAATTTATCATATAGTGTGCCTATATAATGTAATTCAATAAATTTTCTTAATACTCATGTATTTCTACTTTTTTCACTACTATTAGATAATACCATGAGTAGGAAATATGAATTTATCTTTGTGTTAATTATATATATTGTCAATAAGGTTGATTGACTTGGTTGTGATATGATTTTAATATGTATTGATGTTAGTAAAAATTCTTGGAGGATTGTTATGGAAACATCCTCATTATAATTGATATGATTATAGAGTTTTTTATTATGTTCTAAACATGAGAAAGAGGTTTCTTGTGATTTCATATTATTTCAAAAAAAATTCCTAGTAATATTGATTTGGAATTTATGATTGAATTCTAAAATATAAAAAGATGAGGAGAATTCAAAAATAATTTTATTATATAATAAAATAATCTTAAATGTAGAAATTATTATTTCTATAAAATTTCATGTCAAATAATTTGGTTAATATTTTTTATGGGGATACAAAAAAATGGTACAGCTATAGACAACCATGACAACCTGGATTGAACACACATGTGAAAGGACAAATCAATCAATTGGGAGCTAGAATAACATGGAAATCCCTGGTGGATGAGTATATTTATGGATATAATTAGGTGAAAGAATGGGTGAAGGCTCCTTCACTGGGGCAGGAATGGTGGGTACTTAGTTCTTTCATGATCTGTATGGGTGGAACATTGGGGAAAATATAGTGCATTCACCCTATATGAATGTGCAAAGTGTATCCTAATACCTACCCTTGTGTTATCTGAAGTGGTGGATGCAATATACTATATTATTATGTAGTGAGATAAGGATTGATGAATTAATGTGGGATTCAGTACAGAGAATTATTCATCTAAATAATGAGTTATGTATAAAATATGGATTGTTCATTCGATTGAATATGATTCATCTGATTGAGACCAATGTCATATTCAACCTTTGATATATGATAAGTGTTCCTATTCATTAGTCTTCTAATGGATAAAGATCTAGTGACCAAGACGAGCGTAATATATGTATGAGAATGTTCTCATGAGATTGTAAGTAGATTAAAAATTTAAAAATGTGTTTAGTGATGTGTTTCAAAAA
Source organism: Viscum album (assembly GCA_963277665.1). Classification (NCBI taxonomy): domain Eukaryota; kingdom Viridiplantae; phylum Streptophyta; class Magnoliopsida; order Santalales; family Viscaceae; genus Viscum; species Viscum album. Next base: position 4,078 of record CAUJRU010003006.1, read on the forward strand.
CAAAAATGAATATATGACAAAGTTGTAGTTATATATTCATGAATATGAACACATGATTCACACATGGATTTATGGTAAGAATATTTAAGCCTTTGTGATTATATAATGATGAAAAGGGTTCCAGAAATCATCACTTGTGATATTCATATATGATGTTGTATCAAATAGAAACCATGAATGTTACATGAGCTTATAAGATTCATGATGAACTATGAATCCATGATCTGGTTTCCATGAAGGAATAATAGAGTTAAGTACACCTTGGCATGTATGATAAAATACCTAGAATATGTATTATGATTTAAATTAAGATCAATAGAATCATGCATTATATATTATAGTGAATGATGTAATTTTCAAATGAATATAGTGAAAGTGTTTCCCGAGAATTAATTCTCACCAAGGTTCCATGAAAATAAGTTTGTGATGAGCCAAATTATTTTATGCACAAAACAGTATGGTATAAGTGAAACATTGATGAATTACTTTGAAATTTTCTAAGCTACATGAATTTATTGTGCATAATTAATGAAATATTCATTTTTGAGAAGAAATGAATGAGCTCAATATAGAGGGTTTTTATTTTTCAATGAATAATAATGTAATTTTAAGAGATGAAATATTGTATCCACCACATGTTATATCATTAATATAATTATAGTATAGTTAAGATGAAGAAATTATTGGAACCTCATGAAATATACCTTGAATGAATAAATATTATACAAAGGTCCTAAGTTTTTAGTTGAGACCAACAGAGGAATGTTTTAAAAAATTGAGGAATACTTGTATACTTGAGTGTTTGGTAAATTGAGAATGTCTAGATCATTTTAATACTAGTCAGTAGTGAGTTTGATACGAAAGATAATAGGTAGCTACTGATGTTCTTAATGGTTTACATGATTAGATTAGGTGATCCAGTTTTTCCATAGAGGAAGATATTACATTGAGGTAATGAAAAATCCATAATATGATGAAAAATATATTTCCTATAAGTGGATCATATTTTATGGGAAGAGAAAGGATCTAGTAGGATTCATGAGTAGAATAAGACACTATGGGACTCTATGTTAATCAGTTGTTTAGGTTGTAACTTTTTAATATCTATTGGTACATAAGAGTGGGAGCACTATTGGACTAATTGTTTAGGTTAATGATATATTCCTTGTATATAAATACATGGATATATTGAAAAATCACAACCAATGGAATAAATATTTACATCAATGAGTATATGTTTTTAAAAAACCTTGAAAAGTATTTTTGTGTTGTTCTTTCTTTATTAATATTTGTAAAATAGTGAGGCTATGTATTAAATATGAGGGATCAACAATTTAATTATTAATATATGATTAATTAATATAGAAATAATTTGTGAAATAGTATTCCAATGATTCACCATATCTCAGTGGTACCTAACTAATCCTTGGGCACATCAATATCTATAAGATAAAGGCTACCTTTCATGATCCAAGAAATTTTTAAAAAATAGAGTATAAAAGTTCAGTGATCATATTTGGAATAATTTTTTTATGGAATTAACTACCACAACTAGAGGAACATGATTCTTCCTTACCTTCTATATCTTATCTTATAAGTAAGAGATGTAGAAACATTGTACTTCCTACCTATTTATAAGGATTTTTCAATGACTCAAACTGCCAAGAGAAATATTTATATTGATAGAAAAGAACAAAATTATATCTTAATGGATTTATCAAAAAAGTTATACACTCAAGTGATGGGTTTCTAAATTTGAAAGGAGATACAAGGTAAACATAGATGCATTTATGAAAGAAATATTAAATACAAGGAAGATCAATATAAAGAAGCAAGTATGATGATACTACAATGGAATATAATGAAAGTGTAAAAGACTATTTCATTAGATTCAATGAGGTAGTAAGTAATATAATAATATTTTGTTTGAAGCTAGAGGATTGAAAAATAATGATGAAGATTTAGAGAAATTTCCTAAAAAAAATTGATCCCATGGTTTCTACCCTGGTAGTTAGATAATAAATTTAATTTAGTGAGATACATAACTCACTCATAGATTCTAAAATGAGAATGGATCCAGCATTTGAAAACAATATAAAATATGAGATATATTTTGAGGCAATGAGAAAATGTAATTTCAATAAAGTATACGTTTTGGAATTAGGTGATTCCTAGGATGATGATGTTTATGAGGTTCTCAGTAAAATTATTTATCTTATTTAAGGAGGGTTCAGAAAGGAAAAATGGAAAGGAAAAGGAATGAAGACATAAATTTCCTAAAAGTGAAATGGAATTAGACACTATCTATAAATTTACAAAAGAATAAATCATTTAATCCAAATTTGATGAGGAAGATGAGGAAAAGAAAAAATAGAAAAGGGATTTAGAGAAGAAAAATCATTTCAACAACCAAAAATAAAGTATGATGGCCAGGTATGAGAATTCCTATTCATCATCTACTACTTCATCAGAATATAATTTGTTTTTTAAAAAGGATCATATTCTTCATGTAGAAATGATGATAGATAAATAAGAACAAATATTGAGATAATAATAAAACAAGATTTGGAGGATGATCTAACACACAAATTAAGAAAGAGAAGAGGAAGATAGAGAAAGATGATAAATAATTAGTTACTAAAAAACATTTGATTAATAAATTAAATTAACTTTTTTTTTGAGAATTAGAAAAAAATTTTGAAGGTCAATGAGATTAAGAAAATAATAACAATTCTTGAGGAAAAACCAAATCCCAATGAGGAAGATTTGTCTCAGACATAGTCATTGTATATGATAGTCTAACATGAATTGATCAAGAATATAGATATCTTAAACAATTATTTTGAGGTAAAAGAAAAGTCCTTTAAAGTTGATAAGATAAAAGGTTCCTATAGAGAAGGTACATCATCTCTTAAATAGTTTTCAAATAGATATGTTATCACTAATAGTGAAGGTGAATGTTTATGGATTGAGAAGTCAATATAGAGTCATTATACCACATCTATGGAAGAAATAAATAATATTAGAAGTCTATTTCATCCTATAAAAATCTAGTTTTGGTGACAATAATATCAAATCATGAACATTATTGATTTTCTATCAATAAAATGGGAGGTTATAGTTCAAAGGATTTTGTTTGTGTTGTAGAAAATATAGAGATAAATACTAATCTTACTATCTTAACATGTTATTACATGAAATTAGGTATCGGAAATTGGGGATCCATGTTTAATAGTTGAGTACAAATTATCAAATAAGTAATCTAGTGACTATAAATCCATCTAAACTGTCAATACAAAGCAGGCATGAATGCTAACATGATGTTTGTCGAATATGTGAATTGTGATGTCATAGTGCTAATGAATATATATCCAAATTACTTGGAAATATTACCTATGATATGAAAGGGGAAAAATCAGAATAAAAAAAGAGGGGCATTTATGTTCATAAGAGAAGAGTTGTGATCCACTGATGAAACTAATATAAATAGATGGGAGGTTTCACAGTTTCAATAGATTAATTAACAAAGGATAAAAAAATAGAGAAATCTAAAATAGATGATAATAGAGAGGTTAAGGGGTTTATTTTAGAAGAGGATACTGAATATCATAAAAAGTCTTATACTGATAATAATATGGTCAGTCTAAAGAATCGGTGTGAACGTGTCTGGAATGACATGAAGAAATATATTAATATCTTCCCAAAACAAGATGAGTGGATGAAAATTTCTATTATATCACAAGAAAATAAATTTTCTTTACATTAAATTTTAGATAATACTTTCCCACATGAAGAAATATTTCATTAGATGAATATAAGCATACAAAATGTGATTAATATGAATGAGAATGTGAAATCTTCCAAATATGATATCAAGAGAAAGAAGGACAAGGCATGGTTGAGAAGGAAATCTCAGACTAAGTGTTAGTTCTGATGAATAAAAATTCCCTTCATTATTAAAAAAATATCTATTTATATATTTATAACAAAATTATAGAAATTTAATGAGGTTGATGTGTCCTTTAAGAGGGGCATTGATTATTTCATATTGTCAAATATTCACAGCTTTGTGAATATAGAATTCCCAAACATCATTGTACATAAAGTAGGATAATAAATCTTTAATTCATATTCTAATTGCATATGAAATATTTTTTTTAAAAAATGGAGTTGATATTGAGAAAAAATGGAAGCTATATGTTTTTTTTATAGTGAAACTTTCTAATGTGTCTGTATATATGAGTACATGATAATTATTAATCAATATTTTAAAGTCCGAGAAGTTCCACAGTATGATGTGATATATCTTTGAAATTTTTATCACATGAATGTTTTTTTATGAAAAACATTTACCAGATTATTTACACACACATTTTATCTACATTAGATTTTACCTCATAGATATAGATTTGTCTAGCTAAAGGACATATAAAAAAGAAAATATGTTGTGTGATCCAAAAGATAGATTAATATAATTAATTATAAGAAAATGCGAAGAGTTTTCCTATATTAATTATTTATGTCCATTTTTAATATTGGAGATGATTAAAATCATACATATTGAAATATTAAGTGTTTTGGAGGTTATTGAAAACAAATCCCCTTGTGGAGATTAAAATTACCTTTGATTGAATATTATTTTTTTGTTAATAAAGTTGATTGACTTGGTTGTGAAAATATGTCAATAGGTGTTATGGAATGTGATGATGATTTGAGGATTATTATGAAAAAATACTCAATATAATTTAGATGATCAAAGATATTTTATTCATCTTATAAACATTTTCAAAAATTTTATGGGGATTTAATACTTTTTTTAAAAATATTTTTGTGATAATTGATTTAAAATTTATGATTGAATTCTAAAATATAAAAAGAAGAGGTGAATTTAGTTTTGACTATTTTAAAGAAAAAAATAATTATAAATTTATAAATTGAGAATTCTATAGAATGTTATGTTTAATGTTTTGGTTAACTCTTTTTATAGGGATACTGAAAATTGGGCTTGCTAAAGAAAGCCATGACGAGCCAAAAAAACCACACTTGTGAGAGAACAACTCAATTATGTAGGATATAGACTAACAATAATAGTCATGGTAGTTGAGCATAGAGAATTCCAAACCTGTGCGTAGGCAAGGGTGAAGGTTTCTGTGCCTGGGGAGGCATATTGAGTACATTATTACCTAGGACCTCTATGGATGGAACATAGGGGGAATGAAGGCATGCTTACCACCTAAAAGTGTTTTATGTGAATATGGGTGACAACCCTAGTGTAATATAGAGTAGTGGATATAATATACTACATGGTTAAGAGGTATGAGGATAATTAATGAACTGATGTCAGATTTAGCCTATATGGATCACTGTTCCACAACTTAATGAGTTACACATAAAAAATATATCTTATAATCTGTTGTATCTGGTTCATTTGATCAAGGCTAATGTTTTCTTCAACAACCAATATATGTTTAGGGTCCCATTTGGACAATGTTTTTCATGGACGAAGCACTGGTTAACAAGTCGATCATATTATCAACATAAGAATAGTCACATGAGATCATGATTGGGTAAAAAATATTAGAAAACGTTTTTTTTGATTAAAACAAATATCATTAATGACTAAAATCAGCAGAAGTACAAGAACAAAGCCAATCGGGGAAATTTTCCAGCTAGAGTTAGATGGAGTCAAAAGGGCTTGAGGCCACCAACTGATGGGACACATTGTTTCCTTACCTTTTTGTAAAGGAGAAGGTGCAAGAAGAGAAGCACTGGCCAAGTGAGAGAATCCTCCTAATGATGGTACCAAAAGACTGGAGTCTACCATCGTTGTTTTTGATAGCATTAATAACAGAAAGGCAGTCAGACGCCACAAAAATGTCACTCCATCCAAATTCCAAAGCGATCAGCAAACCAGCAAGGATGGCCATGGCCTCAGCAACTGCCGGTTCCCAGAAAGCCTGGTGTGGAACATATTTTGCAGCAAGGATTTTCCCCAGATGATTACGGGCCAGAAGGCCAAGGGAAACAAGTCCATCCTTTTGGATAGATGCGTCTACATTAATTTTAAGAGTACCTTCCGTTGGGGGGTTCTACTGAGAGGGTGGGATGAGGGCATCTCCTGTCAAAAAAGGTCCTTGTGGTCTTTCCAGCCCTCAATCCAAGAAGAAGCCTTGTCAATCTAGAATTCGGGAGGTTTTTGAGCTTGTAGAAACACAGCATCATTGCGTCAGATCCAAATAATCCAGGCCAGCATGCAAAGAGAACATGAGAGATCTAAGGGAAGAGAAGAGAACCAATACGTCAGAAGATCGGGAAGGTCAGAGGACAAAGCCAGTACATCGGTAGAGGATGGGTCCCATTTACTCTAGACTTGCTTAGCTCCTGGGCAGTGAATGATGGCGTGCAAAGGAGTTTCAATAGTGCACGAACAGAAAGGGAAAAAGGAAGAACTGTCCATATGTTGGTAAGCGATAAGGCTCACGGTTGGGAGGGTACCCGTGCAAACCTAGCACCAAAATTTTCGAATTTTAGGGGGAACGTTGAGTGTCCATATCGATTTCCAAGGTCCCTCATCCTGGCCGGCAGGGTGGTGGCCAAGGGCCAGTCTGTAGCTGGACCTCACTATGATATATTCCTGCATGTTATTTCATGATTTATAGATGAGTTCAAGACATGAATGATATTTTTTGTTCATGCATGAGAGTTTCTATACATTTATTTATGTGAAGCAGACAAGCAAAGTTAGTTTTCATAGGTGAAGAGAGGTGTTCCATGTACTATATTGAGGTGGGGGAGTATGTTGGTGGGGTAGGTCTATAAATAACCCTTGGCCATATCTATTTGAATCATTAGCGGAACATAAATATGATAGAAGCTATATAAAATAAAAATATAGAATCAAGAGTTCTCAAATTTCATGTGAGTATTCCATGCGAGTTCAGGATGAGATTTTCTATGCCTTCACGATCACATGATGATGAACTCTGTTATGTGAAACATCAATTGGTTTATTCACATTTGATGTTTTTTATATAGAAATTGTGAGTGTTCAATGAGTTTTTATGCTTCATTATGAACTAATAATTCCTGATAGGGATAGTGTGAAATAATAATAGAGTTATGTGTACACTAGCACGTTGGAGAAAATATTGGGAATTATCATTATTTTTTACATAAAGAGCTTGAGAATCATGCATTAAATGTTATAAATCCATAAAGTTATTTTTTATTTCATACAAATATGGATTTTTGTGATCATGAATTCTAAAAAATGAGTAGCGAGACTGAGTATGTGAATAAGTTGAGTAATGTCTGCATGAACACTAAAAATGAAAGTGAAACATTTATGCATTACCTAAAAAACTTCTAAGATACATTAAGGTGTTGTTCATGATGCATGAAATATGAAATTTTGAGATGAATTGAATGAGTTAAATATATAATTTAGTGATTATGATAATAATCATAATGCAATTTATGAAGAATAAATACTATGTGCACCACATGTGATATCATTTAAATAAAGCCAAAACAATGAAGAAAAATATTGTATTGAAATCTTGTGAAATATATATTCCATTTATAAAGATAATGTTAAGATTTTTAGTATTTAGTTGACACTTGTACATAGATGTTTTAAAAAATAAAAATTCTTGCATGCCTGAGTATATAGGGAATTGGGAATTGAAAGATAATTTGAAGATTAGTGGACTATTATCATTCTTCTTCCCTCAAATGTGGTAGTTATTTATTGAATTTACTTCAATGGAAGAAAAATAGTCCTTCCACCCATGATGTGTTGATTCTATATAGGAATAACTAGTTAGATCATTCCCTTCAACTACTTTCTATGGTAGTGAACACCCTATTCCCTTAAACATTATCCTCATCTAGACTTTCTCATCATTTTAAAATTCATATTGATAGGTTGATATAGTTTCTTGAATCACTCTCCTTTGATGCTCAGATATTATAGTCAATAGGTATTAAAACACCAATACTTCTTCGAATTCATTCCTTTTTTAGAGAAACCCAAGACACCACTATATTCTTCATTTACCTGGGTGAATATTTTATAAATATTTTTTCAAATTTTAACATGGAAAACACCATATATCAAAAAACTGAGAAATACTCCATTAAAAAAATATAATATCCCTGATATTAATAATTATTTTATATTTAAGGACATGTATCATGAGATAATTAAATATTTATGCATTTAACTAATTCATGGAACATAATTCTCATTTGTGGCATGATATAATTAATATTTCTTTAATTCATAGGAATATCATAGAGAACACATCCTTTAACTTCAATGAGAATCAAGGATTTATTCTTAAAACATAATTATATTTATATTTTAAGAAAATTCCAAGAATTATTTGAATTAAAATCTTGTAATTGTTTTACATAAATGTTTAAAAACCCTTGAAAATGTATGACATCATATATTCCTACCAGTTTTATCATCCCCTCTAAAATATTAGATGCATGCGACACCTTTTACCATATCATGGTGAAAAATACATGTACATTGTGACAATTAATTCGTGAAATCTATCAGTTCCACTACTCTTTCCATAATGACCGTAGGGGGAATTCCCATGCCTAAAAAATAATATATCAAGTCAAAAACATTGATCACCATGTCATTGATTTCATATTCTCACCATTATAGTTTATACTTCATCATTATGTTCATCCAAATTATAGATGTAATATCTTGGATCACATTTATGTGTTTCTTGTAATTCCATGATATTTACTTCTCCAGGTCTATTGAAATGATAAACACTTCTATTTGAACCTAATTTAAATTTTCAAAAGGTTTATTTTTATTTTGATAAACTAACAAAAAACCCCAATGAATATTAACTACGATAGTTTCATATCAATAATAGCTTAACCTGAATCACCATGGTGTGGTCCATTCCATGGTGAAGGTTTCCTTCACTAAAAAACTTTCATCAATCTATAAATAATTCCACTAGTATATCATACCAAGAAATATTGAAAAATAAATATTGAATCTCTTTTATAAGAAATGTATTTGATTCAACTAAATAATACAAACTTATAGACACCTTCTGAACATCATCTTTTTTAGAACACTTAACATTTTGGGATTATTATCATTCTAGAAATTCCGAACATCATCGATTCCTAGTTCATTATTATTCTTTCTCTATATAATTTCCCATTAATTCATTATATAAAATCCTATTCATGTATACCATATGAGTTGAGTATTTAGACAATATATCATATTATTATGGTACCAATTACACCATATCAAAACTATATTCTCTCTAGATGATTTCCCACCTTCAAAAATTACTTTCTATGACGAGATATAATGTTTTTGATAGTTTTAAAATATCCCAGAAAATATAAATTTCATCAAAACATTTCCTCACAAAATTACCTACAATCCATATATATATATATATATATTTATCTAGGAAGAATAATCTCCAACCCTTAATATTTATATTTATTTGAAAATAACAACCACACACACTTCATCCAAAATAAACCTTTATATATACAACCCACTACTTAATTCTCGTCTTCAAGGATGAATACAAAATAATACTATAAGAATAACCAAAATAACTACAATATTTTTATATTGTAAAAAATAACATAAAAACCTCAAATTGTCATGTATTTTCAACAAATTCATTTTAATCTGATAGGGGTTTAGTAGGCATTATAAGGGGACCATTTATCTCATTAAAATGGATTTGGGAAGTGAATAATTTTATCATTTGATGACTCCTTCCTAAAAAAACTTAGATATGGGTAACTTGGAATCTATTACATTATTTTTCCTACTTATGTAATCTACTTTGGCTAGGTCCACAAAAATGACCTTCTTGGATTCAATTTTCCAAATTCAAAGCCCCAAATATATCATTCTACCTAGATATCCTCCGAAACCCCATGATATTCATGGTTATATTATAAATATCATACAATAACCCTTTAAACATGAGTTTCCTTAATATTAGGGATATCCAATAGAATCCTACAAAAAAAATTGGATCCTAATAGTAATAAAAATCATGTACCCATCAATTACACTAATTCCACTCATGAGGATAATAGTGAAAACTCACCTAGCTCATGATTCTTATTCAGGTTGTTGAAGTGTTGATTTGGCTAACCCCGTCCACCTAATGATCCATACAAGTATGGGATTACTTCATAGGTATAATCCTTGACTAATTTCTTATTGATTATTCCTTAATAACAACTCATTAATTAGTAAAAGAAATATATAAAAAGTGAATCTCATTTGTTTTACCCAACTTAATTATCATTGGTCCAAATCCCCTATGTGTTCAGTTGTCCTTGTCCAAATATATATAATGAATTAGTAAATGAATAATTTAGCCTTTATTTTTATTTAATACCCATACCACCACTAAAAGGTCCTATTGAATTGTTTAAGCCTTGAAATCCAACCATCACCTGACTCACCCACTGAGCTAGGAATACTTGGGACACCCATTCATAATCACCACTCAATATTTATTGTTGACCCTTCCAAGAAATGAACTCCATTCCACTTGAAATTTAATTATGATATTTGAACTATGTGTAATTTTATTCGTATTAATTAAGATATATAGGATGATACTTTTAGGTTCAAACCCATTATCCAAAACCATAAACAGATTGGGAAATATTCCCCACAATATCTATCTTAAGGGATTGTATTACCCATAAGGAAGTCATCAATTATTTAGTTAATCTATTATAAAACAGGATGAACCAGAAAGGGAAAATAATTTATAATTTTTACACTGACCATATATATGAATTATTCTCCTTGTATTCAAATCTACAAAAATTGAACTTATTGGAAATTAAAATACATAAATAACAATAAAGGAAACCATAATTATCATTTTCTAATGAAACTAAATGGTACTATATGTTCCATTCATCATTAATAAACTATATAGGTTCTGATTATATCTATAGAGATACATTGGAATCCCATATAATGGACTTAAATTTAATACCACAAACACCTTCCTCCACTCTAGATGAAGATAAATTCTTGAGTTCCCAATTGCGTTGCTTTAATCCATCACATAATCAATTAGCAAGATAAAGATGGATAACCAAGGGTAAATATATATGATACCATTTATAGAGAACCTATGATATATATAGACCATTATATCAATGGAGATACTCTTATATATGTATATATTCACATCACCACATTCTAACAACCAACCATTAAAACTATTGTAACCAATTTTCCACTAGTATTTTGGAAGGATTCACAAACATGAAATAAATATATATTAGTGTCTCAAGGTAGGAAATAATTACCCCTAAAATGGAGGGATAATCTTGGCCTCACATATTATATATCTATATTACACATGAAAAATCATTGGTAATTTCCAATTATCTACTTACCCTTAGAAATAGGTCCATGTTGACCAAAAGCAAACACATTCATTATCCACATCATAAGTATAATGGTTGAATGTAATTAATTTACTATGAGAGGTTAATTGATATCATATATAAGAAATTACATTTCTCTTGATTTGGGATAATCACGGTGTCATGTCATAATTATTTATAATAGAGTATTTAAAATTTTATTTTAAAAAATTATAATAGGATAAAGAGATCATTAATAACTATCAACATCCTAATAGTTTTATGATTTTTTGAAATTATCACTTTTAAAAAATTAATGATATATCTGATCATTATATTTGGGATTAATATTTCAATAATATTGATTTATGATTTGGTTATCCTTATTTGAAATTATCAAATCAATAATTCCAACAGTTTCATTTCAATAATGTCATGAACCAAATATATTTTCCACCAATACTAGCACCAAACCCAACCCTTGACAAGGACCGAAGGGAATTCCATATCCCCATGATATGTCACAAGTTCTTGGGTATCAAACAATTAGGTTTGGGAATGATTTACCCGAGTATGAAAGCATAAAACCTTAAAAACAATCCATAATATAAATATGAAATTTATAGCAAAAAAAGTCTTAAGAAAAAACAAAAATTGAAACAATGGACTTGAATAATGTAAAATAGGTCCATATAAAAATAAACAAAGAAGAAAGACATCCACAAGGGCTCCACATGACAAGGGGGTGGTCACCCCCGAGCCGTCTCCACAACGCCGCACCGCAGGAGGGGTCTAACAGCCCTAACCGCCTTCACATGAGGCTTTACCTTTTCCCGAGTCAAACATAACCAAGTATACTTACCCCCAAGGGGTGTAAGTAGGGTGTGATCCTAATACCAATAGGATACCACCCAATGATTCCAAAGTGAATGCAATACAAGGTGAAAAAGCAAGCAGTTTTAATATGCAAAGGAAGGTGGTGTTAAATTCCAAGAAACACAACTTTCAATTGAACACAATTTTAAAGCTACAACTTTCATAATGTTAAAAAATTTAAATAGACTTGTTATATACATTATTTTACTTCCAGACACGCCCAAATACAAGGGTAAATACCATAAATCAAATGAGCAACAAAATCGGGAACACCTATATGCACTAGATTGTTTCGGGCCCAATGTACCTCATACCTCGATGTAAAGTAACAATAAAAAAATCCATTCTCATGCATGATCCACTAATAGGGAACATAACCATAAATTAGTGGTCCCCAATAATTATTAACATAGTTTATTTATAGTTATCATTATCCAAATTCTAAGTGAAACAGAGATGAAACCCATCCGATTCACTAATCGTACAAGTACAAATCCACCCCACTAAGGTACCCAGGCTTCCCACATTTTGCTCAAACAATTCAAGCATGATAAATAAATCCATTTTTCATATGAAACAACACTATGGGTTACATAAAATCAGTAAAATATCTATACAAATTTTAATTCACTTAAGAAACACAAAAAAACACTTTTATTTTTAATGAAACAATTTCTCAAAATCCAGCATTATTTTGCACCAAAAACTCCTTGAAAACCCCACTTTGTACACTATGTGCACAATTTTAAGTTACCAAAACCAAAAATTCGTCCCAATAAATTTCAATTAAACCAACCAATCAGTTTTAGGGTAGCCCCTTTTGAACCAAGAAATGATAACTTTGTAAAACCTCCAGTTTCACAGAAACATGGCATTTAAAGTTCACATGTTCCACAAACACCATTAAAACACATTTTCTAAGAAAAAAAGGGGATAAAAATTAAAAAAAATAATTTTCAGACCTATTATAGTTCAATGAAATCAATTAATTATTTATAGGGTAGCCCCAAATAAACCAATAAAACATTTCCATGAAAACCCCCTAATTTCACATGGAATTGGAATTTAAAATTCATTTCCAATAAAAAAACCACTAAAAATAATTTTTTAAGAAATAATAAAATTAGATAAACCTTAAAATATGATAAATACAACACTCTAAGATATAAATATTGCATAAAAATGGAATCACCTACCAAATTAATGAAAACCCTTGAATCCTTTGTGAGAAAATGCAATCGCACCACCGCCGCACCTCAAGAAAGGTAGATCAAGCCTAAAAACAGAATGTTGGACCAAGGAAACCCAAGGTTAAACCATAGGTTCTAAACCCTAGTTTCTGGAAATTAGTAACCTCAAGTATAAGGAAATAAACCCTAAGAAAATCGAATGAAACCCTAAGAAAATTGACTGAAGAATGAAGGAGACCCACTTACTTGAGTTATCTTGAAGAAATCACCCCAAAAACACTAGTATATGAATTTAAAAACATCCAAAAATGAAATTGAGGTTAGAATAACGAAGATAAGGTTATGTAGGAACTTCAATGAGGGAAAAAGTGTGATAAATAGAGTTTTGAAGGAAAGAAGTTACCTCTTCAAATTTGAACGATTTGAGAACCCCTATGAAGTTCTATCCTCATTCGTGATGCATACGAGCTCCAAAGAGGGGGTAAAGGAAATGGGAGCTCGCCTAAGGATGTTAGATTTGAGTGGGGGGTGTAATCACTGAAAAATAGTAAAAAATTAATACATTATTAAATAAAAAACATTTATTTTTAAAACCAGAAATGGGCTTCCAAGCAAGAATAATTCCTTAAATAAAAACCCAAATCCACAATAATTGTGGATTCCTAAATGTTCCAAATTAATATGGTGGTATTAATAGGTCAGAGTAGGCTAGGTAAAAGTTGGAATGGATAAAAAATGTAAGACTTATAAAGGAAATAAAATTTATTTTTAAATCTGGAATTGGGCACACGGTTTGGCCCAATTCATAAAAACTCACCGATTCCTCCAAAAAAGAATAGGAAACCCCCAAAACAAAGCAATAATGGAAATTAAATTAAAAATAAGTTTAAAATATGTCATGGATATGACAATTATACCCACCATGAAAGACTTTTCACCCTAGAAATTCAACCTGAATCTTGATCAGAAAACAAGAATGGGTACTCTTCCTCAACCCATGACTTCTGCTCCCAGGTCTCATGTGTATCACTACCATGCTGCCAACAAACTCAGACCATCAAAATAGAATTTACTCAAAGCACCTTCTCTTGTGAGTCCACTATTTGCACTAGCAACTCTAATACTGACAAGACAGACACTATCTCCAGTTCTTCCCAACTCAGCACATGAGACGGATCCGGGTTGTATTTCTTCAACTAGGAGACATGGAAGACATCATAGATGGATGTCAACTAAGATGGTGAAACCAACCGGTATGCTATATTTCCAATAAGATCAGTGATCTCAAAAGTTTTGATATATCATGATGTTATCTTCCCTTGATTTCCCAATCGACGATGGCCCAAACAATGGTCCACTTTCAAGAATACCCTATCACACATAGAAAAATATAGGTCTCAACACCTCCAGTCATCATATGATTTATTACGACTCTGAGATATCAATAAGAACTACCTGATCAAATTGACCTTCTCAGAAGTCTCCTCCACAAGGCTTGGCCCCAACAGTGAAGTCTCACCTACCTCAGCCCAACACAGGGGGGACCAACAAGGATGACCAGAGAGCGCCTCAAAATGAGCCATTTGAATTGAGTATTTTTAACTGTTATTTTAAGAAAACTCATCCAATCACAAATGGATATACTAGGAACCTCCAAAGTCCAGAACACATGCATGTAGAATTTCCTCCAAAATCTGATTCTCCTGCTCTGTCTGACCATCCGTTTGAAGATGGTATGCTGTTCTCATCTTAATCTGAGACCCCAGAGCCTTATGAAGGCTTTACAAGAATCAAGAAGTGAAACATGGATCTTTATCTGAGAAAAATGCTGATGGAACACCATATATTCTCACCACCTACTGAAGATACAAATGCCCCAACTCATCCACTTTATCTGTATATTTGATCGGAATGAAGCGGGATGATTTGGTCAGACGAGAAATCACTACCCAAATGGAATCCTTACCTTGAGTTGTATGAGGTAAGCCAAAAATGAAGTCCATGGAGACCTCATCCCACTTCTAGGTAGGAATGGGTAATGACTAGAGCAAACTGAAGGGTCTTTGATGCTCTGCTTTCACCTATTGGCATGTGTAGCATCTCGACACAAAGTTTTCTATGTCCTGTTGCATACTTGGCCACCAGAAATGTCATCTCAAATCATAATACATATTGGTGGCACCCAGATGGATAGCCCACTGAGACTAGTGGCTATCCTTCATCACCACCTTCCGCAGAGACGATGGAACTACTGAGCGACCTTTGAAGCATAAGATGCCCTCTGGGGATGACAACCAATCAGAGGATGTCTCCCCACCATGAAGAAACTATGTTGACCACTAAAAAAGCTCATCACTAGGTTTTTCCTGCTAAATAAACTCTAACATAGAAGGAGTCAACTAGATGCTCTCTAAGAATGCACCTCCACTATGCTTCCTGGTCTCCACATGTATCTGAGAAAAGAGCCCCATCAATGTACACTCATCACTAGACTTCCTCAAATCCTACACTGGAACCCTTCTGATCAAGGCATCGGCCACCACATTACCCTTTACTAGGGTATAGACAATGTCAAAGTTGAACCCCTACAAGTACTCTATCTAGTGACACTACTTCAAGTTGAGTTCCTTCTGTGAGAAGATATAGGCCAAGATTTTGTGATTAGAGTAGACCAGAAACTTCTCCCCAATGAGGTAGTGACCCCAAGTCTTCAAATCATGCATCAACAATACCAACTCTAAGTCATGGGTCGGGTAGTTCTTTTCATGTGGTCAGAGTTGGCGAGAGCCATACACTGCCATGTGATCATCCTGCATAAGCACACACCCAAGTCCCATACCTGAATCATCACAATAGAACACATACCCCTTTTCGACCTCTGGAAAAATCAGAATGGGGGTGGTAATCAACCATCTCTTCAGCTCCTCGAATGATTCTTGACATTCTGGGCCCCACACAAACTTCACGCCTTTCTGAGTGAGCGTGGTCATCGGTGAAGCAAGTCAAGAGAAATCCTGAACAAACCGCCTATAATATCCAACCATGCCAAAGAAACTGTTGATCTTGAACACATTATTTGGTTTCTCCCATGACATGAACACACTAATATTCTCAGGGTCCACTGAAACCCCCTACTCAGAGATAACATTCCCCAAATATTTCACTTCCTTGATCCAGAAAGTGAACTTTGACAAATTTTCATAGAGGCGGTGATCCCACAAAGTTCCCAAGACGAGCCTAAAGTGATGTTTATGTTCCTATTCAAAGCCAGAGTACACTGTAATGTCATCCAAAAAACACCAAAACAAAGGAATCGAGGTACTGATGGAACATCATATTCATGAGTGCCATAAAAACTCCTGTATCGTTGGTCAATATGAAGGGCGTGACCAAATAATCAAAGTGGCCATATCGGATTCGGAAGGCTATATTTGGGAGATCATATTCTTTTACCCTGAGTTAATGGTATCCCGGACACAAGTCTATTTTTTAAAAACACTTTCCCCCATTAAACTGATTGAAAAAATCACATATTCTAGGAAAAAGGTATTTGTTCTTAATTGTTACCTTATTCAGCTTCTGGTAGTCAATGCACAACCAGAGGGATCCTTCATCCTTTTTCATGAACAACACAGAAGCATCCCAAGGAGAGATGCTCAGGTGAATGAATCCTTTTTATTCTAAGTCGTCCAACTGTATCTTTAATTCCCTCATCTCGGTAGGGTCCATGTGATATGAGGGAAGAGATATTGGTTGTGTTCCCAGCGCCATATCAATCGAAAACTCCACATCCCGCTCTGAGGTAAAACCTGAAAAATCTTCCAGGAATACCTTTGGAAACTCATTCACTACATGAGGTAGTTCACCTTCAGGAGAAATACCATCATCCTCTAGCGAGAGCGAAGATAAATAGAAGATAAGACTTCCCAAATCTGGGAGTGGAGGTCCTGCATGACCCGACCAAGGATCCTATTCTCCACGAAAAACCTGAAGACTCCCATTAGGTGCCGTGAAACTCACTTGCCACCTATAGAAATCAATGTGTGCCTAGAAGTTTACTAGCCAATCCATGCCAATTATTATTTCAAACAGTTCCATATCTAGGACCAAGAGGCCCCACTCCATCTCATCCCCTGACATAGAAATCATACATGAGGGGCACCTGAGACCCTGCCCCTTCTTTCCCAACGACGTCACAAATCCATCACAAAATACAACAACTCAGTTGGTAAATTCAGTATGTCTACAAAATGGGCAGAAATTAATGAAACAGAAGAACCAGTGTCAAAAAGGGTTGTATCTATAGAAGATGTGATGAAAAAGGTACCTTGGACAATCGACAGTCCTGCCTCTGATCCTGATGGTGCTTGATCCACCGCATGGAGATGTCAAGTCTCTTCCTGAGGAAGACCGCTAGTCTGTGGATGTGCCCTAAACTGGATCTACCCAAAATATAACCCAACCCTACCACCATGACCTTAAAATTAAGATCCCCAAGTCCTCAACGGCTCAGATTATGCTAGCACTCCTCTTGATACCACTGACCATTCCCCACTCAGAAGTGGACGTACCACCCTGTAGAAGTGCTATAAATACCCCATGCCTCCACACTGGTAACAAGTATTTGGAGGAAGGGGTAATGTTGGTCAAATGTGCCTAGGCTTCCCACAGTGGTGGAACATGACCGATATCACATCAGAAGCCGTAGAAAAAAAAATACCTGGAAGAGTGGACTGAACTGCCACCTCCTTTCTTCACAAGATCCTCATGCTTCCTTTTCTTCTATGAGGAGCTACCACTACCCACTACCAATACTGAACCAGAGAAACCATCCCTTCCTTTCCTATCAATCTCCACCATGAACAACCAATCAATGACCTCAGCATAGGTCCTCATATTAAACAAGAACACATAGAAGTATATCTCTGGTCGCAAGACTTTATCAAACCTTTAGAACTTCACATGCTCATTGGACAGGATTTTTAGAGCATACCGAACTAACTCAGAAAAATAGTTGGCGTACTCCATCATAGATAGATTCCCCTGAACAAGATCCATGAACTCCCTGGACCTAACATAAGCCAACACCTCAGGCCGGTACTGTTCATTTAAGACAACATTGATGTATCCCTAGCACATTTGATCATTCTTCCCAGTTTGAAGAACCGATTACCACCACCTGTGGCTAGGACCCTCAAATAGAAAAGAGGCACATTTCACCCTTATCTCCTCGGGTGTATCCAGAAACTCAAACATGTTCTTGATCTTTTCGAGCCATTATTCTGCTTCCTGTGGTTCTATGATGCCTTAGAAGGTGAGAGGCTTATCTTTAAATAACTCATACGACCTTTCTAGGACTAGTCTCATCCTCTCTAATAGGAGATGGTCCCTATACTAGAGCTTGGACAGCATGGACCACGACCTTGACTAGCCTCTGATCAATTAGTGTGGGAGAACTCCCTCCAGCTTCCTCCCATGGGCGCATGGGATCTTTATGGGGAGGAATGTTGCTACAAAATAAAATAGTCACAAAAAATAGTCAATACCACAATTCTGAAAATTTTAATCAAATATAAATAATCTTAACACATTACATCAAGAAAAGAAACAACTAATCCACCCCCATCTGATGTCTACGTGTGTTCTGTAGCCCACACCTCTCACCTGAAAGTGAAGTCAATCGGACAATTCCAACGTCCCCTGGTGAATCAAGGTTTACAATGAGAGGTTTAGTCCCGTAACCCTACTCGCAACTAAAACCCTGAGCCCTGAAAATACTAGCTTCTGTCTATACCAACTCATCCCAAAATAGTAACATAATCCAAAAACATTAACCCCCTCTGATACCATTTTGTCACAAACTGAATCTGGTCACCACTAATACCGGCCCCAGAACTGGCCTGTGGAAAATCCCAAAGGTATTTCTCTATCCCCAAGGGTTGGAACAAGTTCCTAGGTATCAAAAAATTAGGTTTGGGAATTATTTACATGAGAATGAAAGAATAAAACTTTAAAAACAATCCATAATATAAATATGAAATTTCTAGCCAAACAAGTCTTAAGAAAAAACCAGAATTGAATACATGGATTTGAATTCAGTAAAAGAGGTACAAATACAAATAAATAAAGTACCAAGACATCCAAAAGGACTTCACATGACAATGGGGTGGTCACCTACAATCCGTCTCCACAACACCGCACCATAGGAGGGGTCTAACAGCCTGAACCGCCTTCAACCGAGGCTTTACCTTTTCCTGAGTCAAACATAACCAAGTATACTTACACCCAATAAGTATAAGTAGGGTTTGAGCCTAATACCAATACTATACCACCCAATTAATCCCAGGTGCATGCAATACATGGTGAAAAATAAAGTTGTTTTAATATGAAAAGGAAAGCGGTGTTAAATTCCAAGAAATGAAACTTTCAATTGAAAGCAATTTTCTAGATAAAACTTTTAGAATGTTATCAAATTTAAACAAAATTGTTAGATACTATATTTTCCTATCAAACACACCCTAATACAATTTTAAATACCATAAATCCAATGAACAACAAAATCAGAAACACCCCTTGGCACTATATTGTTTCGGGCCCTATGTACCTCGTAGCTCGGTGTAACGTAACCATAGAAAAATCCGTTCTTGTGCATGATCCACTAGTAGGGAAAATACCCATAACCTAGTGGTACCCAATCATCATCCACATTGTTTAGTTAGAGGTTTCTTTATCCAAATTCTAAATGAAACAGGGACGAAACCCATCCCATTCACTAGCCATACTTGTACAAATCCGCCCCACCTAGGTACCTGGGCTTCCCACTTTGTGCTAAAACAATTTTAGCATGATACATAAATCCATTTTTTATATGAATCACCACTAATGGTCACATACAATCATTACAGTATCTATAAAAATTTTAAACTAATTAAAACACAGAACAAAACACTTTGATTTTTAATGAAACAATTTCTCAAAATCCCGCATTATTTTGCACCAAAAACTCCTTGAAAACACCACTTTATACACTATGTGCACACTTGTAAGTTACCAAAACTAAAAATTCAGACCAATACATTTCAATGAAACCAAAAAATAAATTTTAGGGAAGCCCCTTGTGAACCAAGATATTATAAATTTGTAAAACCTCCATTTTTACACAAACAAGGCACTTAAAGTTCACATGTTCCACAAACACTATTAAAACCCATTTTCTCAAAAAAAGGGGATAAAAATTAAAAAAATAATTATAATCCCTATTACATTTCAGTGAAATAAATTAAGTATTTATAGGGAAGCCCCAAATAAACCAATAAAACATTTCTATGAAAACCCCTCAATTTTACAACAAATTAGCATTTAAAATTAATTTGCAATACAAACACCACTAAAACTAAATTTTTCAGCAATAATAAAATGATATAAACCTTAAAATATGATAAGTATAGCATTTTAATTCATAAAGATTTCATGAACATGGAATCACCTACAAAATTAATGAAAACCCTTGAATCCTTTGTGCGAAAACTCAATCGCACCACCGCTGCACCTCAAGGAAGGTAGATCAATCCTAAAAATAGAATATTGGACCAATTAAACCCTAGGTTCAAAACCGTAGTTTGTAGAAATTAGGAACCTCAAGGATAAGAGAACAGATCTTAATAAAATTGAATGAAACCCTAAGAAAATTGAAAGAAGAATAAAGGAGACCCACTTACTTTAAGTATCTTGAAGAAATCGCCCCCAAATACACTAGTAGATGAATTTAAAAACATCTAAAAATGAAATTGAGGTTTTACTAAGGTATATAAGGTCATGTAGGAACTGGAATGTGGGAAAAATATTGATAAATGAAGGATTTATGAAGGAAATAAGTTACCTCTTCAAATATGGACGATTTGAGAACCCCTATGAAAGTCTATCCTCATTAGCGATGCATATGAGCTCCAAAGTGGGGTTAAAGTCAATGGGGGTACGCCTAAGGATGTTATATTTGAGTGGGAGGTAAAATCACTAAAATTTAATAAAAAATGAATAAGTTATTAAATAAAAAAAATCTATCTTTAAAACTAGAAAGGGGCTTCCAGGTAGGCCTAATTCCTTAAATAAAAACTCAAATCCACCATGATTATGGATTCCTAAATGATAAAAATTAATATGGTGGTGTTAATTGGTCATGGGAGGCCAAGTAGGAATTGGAATTGATGAAAAAGTTGAAAATGATAGATTTATAAAGGAAACAAAATTTATTTCTAAATATGGAATTGGGCTCACGGTTTGGACCAATTCATGAAAACTCACCCATTCCTCCAAAAAGGAATGGAAAACCCCCACAATAAACAAATAATGGAAATTAAATTAAAAATACCTTTAAAATATGTCATGTATGTGACAAATAAGGTTGTTTTCTCTATGAATTTGTGATAATTACTTTTGGTTTGATGAATAGACGTATTGAAATAATGAATTTAATAAATGATGCATTTAGAGAATATATGGTTATGTTTTTGATGGTATATATTGATGATATTATTATTTATTAAATAATTCCAGATCATTTTGAAAATAATTTAATGATTTAAATACTATAATTATAAATAATTAGGTTACACAAAATGATTAAAAGTTGGAGTTCTACTTAAAAAATGAACATTTTACCTTATAGTCACCAATGAATTTATTTTTGAGGATTATTAAAATACTGATGTTATTAATTAATGGTATATACTATACATAGTAATAGATATTTATATTATTCAATTCATAAAAGGATATTATTTTGTATTTTTGATGAATTTTTAATGATTGACCAACTCACTAACCAGGATAACATAGAAGAGGGATAAGTTTATTTTTAACATGGTGTGTGGGGAAAGATTCTAAATGATTAAGTAGAGGTTTATATGTGCATACAAAAATTCATTACTATTAATGGTTTAGGGGTTCTTTATATATAATCTTTATTTGAATTAGTTTCTTAGTTTTTCCAAATGACGATTGATATGTTTATAACCTATAGATCTCAATAATTTAATACACATGAGTAGAATTATTCTACCCATGATTTTGAATTGTTAGTTATAACATTTGATATGAAAATATTGAATCATTATCACTATAAATAAATTTTTATATATATATATATATACCATAAATTTGAAAAATATGTAATCATTCATATCTAGTTTAAAATAAGGCATTGGAGATGGATATAACCAGTGATATATTATTACAAAAATATTTATTATCATCCTAGAATAGAGAAAAATGTTTATACTACCTTGAGTTAGAAAGATTATACAATTCCAATTTATCTAAGGATAAAAAAATATCATAGGCTCATTGATATAGTAATTATGGATTTAAGAATCCTAATGAAAATAATTCCTTATATCATTCCTAGGTGATTTCTAAAAAATTATGGATAGATAAGATCAAAAATATCCACTGAGATAATGTTTGGTTTCAAATGAGAAGTAAAGCTATGCTAAATGGAATGTTTCTTAATTTTAATATTATAAATAAGGGAGTAATATTATTTTGGATGATATTATATGTTTAATTAGTTATTATATTAGATAAGTAATTGCAATAATTTTCTTATTGCTTATATTTTTATATACATACATTGATTTTAAAAATATACTTGGATTATTATAAGAAATATTGGAAGGATAATAAGAATTAAGAAATTTTTAACTATACTTCATTCTATCACATGTGAATTAATATCAAAGTTGATAATATTTTATGTGAAGTGATGATTAACACATTTCCCAAGCTAGTATGAAGGTGGGAACATTCCACAATAAATATTTTCATTTATCATCAAAGTTAATCCAAGGATAATGATTTTATTTGGGTTGTGGTTGACTAAATAAAAATGTTATCACACTTTATATAAATAAGGGAATATTCCTCACTTATTATTATTTGTATAATATACATTTATAATGGAAGTGGTGAGGCTTATTGGTAAATCAATAATGATGTCTCTAATTTTGATCTATGGTTCACAAATGGTTTTAAAGGAATCTTCATAGGGTTTTATATTTTAGAAGTACTTATAACATTAGATTAAGAGAAAATATAAAAGGATAATTAATATATTATAGGATATCATAATATATTTGTCACTTTATTTTCATGTTAACTCTTATCAATATCCTCCCTTACTAGAATTATCCAATAATAAAAGTAACCATTTGGGAATCTAGATAAAACACTAATATACTGCATATAAAAATTTGTTGCAAATTACATCATACTGGGATGATTTTATTTAGAAAATATTAATATTACTAGAGTTGATTCAATTTTCCATGGATATGGTGAAGTCTATCTAATAACATATCAATGAAGTCCTAAATATGTAAAAGAGATATAGAAATAAGAATTGATTAGATTTATAGATTCATATCAATGATCTAGTATTCCTAAATATTCCAAAGTAATATTTTTATTTTCAAAAAACATTTTAAGGTAAAAGTGAGAAACCACCTAGTTAAACAATATAAGAAATTACAGAACCATTGAAAAGAAATTTGAGCCTACTAGAAGCATTATCCCTAAAACGTTTCCAAGAGATAGAGGATTTATGTGTGTCTGGAACATCCTCTAATAGGTCTTGAAAACAAGACGCCACATTGTCCCAAGTTTCCATGTACTACTATTGATTAATCTTCCTTTCATTGTATCCCCTTATCAGTGTAAGGTCTATCTTATATTACCAATTCAATTTAGCCTAAATCTTTTTTAAGTACATGATGTTTTTTGTGTAACTCTAATAAGGAAACCTATTCTAGATCCATATTATATAATCAATTTGAATAATTCATAAATAGATCATGATCTATCTTATTAGATATAAATTTTTAGATTCTCATAAAGAGGGAGAATGTGTTGTAGAATACCATCCTATATTTTAGGGGAATAAAAATATTAATGAAACAACATGGGATCTTAAAGAATAAATTAATAAGAATTACCCGTAGTTATTTTTTTAATTCTAACTCAATTTGAATTTGAATGGATTTTTTTCTGATTGGGAGTATATAAAAATTGAGATCTTTTTATTAAGGATGTATTTATTAAATAAATTTTTAGATATATAAAATATAAAAAAATATTAATAAAAATTTAGATGCAATGAAATTTATTTCACTAGTTCATAAAAAAATTATTAATAATAGACATATGAATTCTTTATAACTATAATAAATTAAATTATATATTAAATATTGAAAATATCCTGACTATATTTTTAAAATATTCCAATTATTAGTCTCTTAGAAATATCATATCTTGTTGAACTATGGAATCTAGAAACTATATTACTATGAAATAAATATACATTCATTTAATATTTTTTTGGGAGAACTGATGGAGTGTAATATATGGTTTTGGTGTTAGATATAAGAGTATTAATTGGAAGGTAAATGGGTGAAATAAATATTTATGGTGTAATGTAGCTGATTTTCATTTTATGGATACAAGTTGACACATCATAATTGGTAATTTATTTAATTTTTTGATATTAAAATTTTTATTTTTAGTGTATTAGTTACATTTGTGTCATTATGTGTTAAATTATATTTTTACAATTTTTATTGTAATTGATTATTTTATGTTATAAGTTTTTAAAATGATTTTTGGTTTAATTTTCATTTTTTTATTATATATATATTTTTGAATGTGTGATTGTAAGATTTTTTTATTGAAATATTATTTATTTGTAATTAATTTTGTGAATTCGTTCTTTTGTAATTTAATTTTTTATAATTCCATGATATAATTTTAAATATCATATTCTAGAAACCTATTTTATCTAGTTTTGATTGTAAATTACCACATATGAATATATCAATTCACTATGTTATAAATCTATGTTTTTTCAAGCTATCGTGTAATGTACTGAATGCGTGTTCACTATTTTAACTGAAAAATAGAAATTCTATGCAGAAACCATAAAAGTGTCATACTTACTATAAGAAGGATGTTTAAAAGTGACCATGTGATAAAAATGGTCTTGCGGATTATTGATCCACTACTTGTAGTGGTTTATGTGTTTAAACTCAAGTTTTCACATAAAGTATCTCAAAATATGGCATCTGTATTGACTATTTATTGAGTGGAAGAGGTTTACATCCTACTATGCCTACAATTTCTTCCAACCATGTGCGAAATATTGAAAACTTATAAATCTATTTTTTCTTTATTTATATCTTACCACAAGGGAAATTAATGTGATAACAATGCTAATAATACCTACCACGAGAATTGAGAAGTAAGCTACCATGTCAATTCCCATAACTTGTCTTGAGGTAGCTACCACTATTTGTAAAACTTTAAACCTACTACGTATTAGAAGAGAGATATCATGATTCCTTCTCCATCCCAATTTAATTCAAGGACAACTAAATCCAAATTCAAAAAGTCAATGAATGATCAAAAAACGAAAAAAAAGAGAAAATGACTTGATCGAATAGAACTCAAATGAAAGAGGTCAATCCATAAATTTAAAACGATCCATAAGATCAAAGTGTAACACACCGAGTTTTTGTGAAATATATATACTTTTAATTAATTTAATGTTTTTTTTCAATATTTTTCATTTCAAGAAACACTGAATATATCTTTTTTTATATGAAAACGTTAAGTTTGGACTGCATTATACGCATTACCAAGTTAATCTTGCGCTACACACAACACCAGGTGCGTAAGAGAATATAATATCCCGAGACTTTATAATATATTTAATAATATAAAAGTGTTTGACATATTATAAATATATTTCAATGAATATGATACCTATTTAGCATGCGTCACATGGATCAAAAATTTTCTTCAATGAATTGCATTACATGCATTACCGAGTTTAACCGACAATAAAATATTATTAAAACATTAATATTTAATATAATAAGATATAACCAAGATATTAAATTAGCAGTTATGAATAAGTATTAAATAACTTATGAAAATATATGGTTTATAAAATTATAAGATTAATTCATCAGTTACCAATTAATTAGAAATGAAAATGTAAATCAATTAAATATAAAGGAATTTTTTTAAATTTTCACCCTCAAATTTGCTTTATCCTAATAGATTAAAGTAATTACAATTAGTGAGTGATATTTATTAAATATATATATATATATTATATTAATTAAAATATTTTTTATTTTCATTCAATCAATTTGATAAGCATAAGATAATAAAAAAACCAATATTTTGCATAAAAATCAATATTTTTATAAAGGTAGTTTTACCATATATTATTGATAAAACTATTTTAAATCCAATTTTGGGGACTTTAATAAATATAATATTACAAAATAAAATTCATATTTTATATTAAAATATGACAATTTGGCCAGGTTAAATTTTTGGTATTTATCTATGAAGTTTCATTTTTTGATGAATAGTTAAAAATACTGAATTTTAATTCAAAACTAATTTTTTATATAATTTATATATAAGGTTAATTTATATTTTTAATTGGATTTAAAGTTTAATTATATTAATTTTTTATAAATTAATCCAATTTAGGTTATTTGAATGAATTTCACTTTGAAATTGACTATCAAAACATAGCTAACTTCTGAAAGTTTTTACTTTAAAAACCCGCATTGTCGTTCCATCTGCATGATTAAATTTAAATTAATTTGTAATTTTTATATGATTTGAATTTGGAATAATGGATTAAATATTTTTAATAATAATAATTTATAATATATAATAAGGTCAAATTATTTTTTGATAAAAAATATTTGTGAACGTAATTAAATTAATTACCATGATTAAGGTGAAATTAAGCTTAACAAGGGACTAAACCTTAGACTTAAGGGACAGAATGACCTAAACACTTGTCCAAAATCAATTTTATGACCCTATTTATACCCTATAATCCATTTTCATGAATTTGGTCCGTCATTGGATCCACAATAAATGGAAAAAATGTGGGTGGGATTCCCTTTTCAAAAATTTACAAGAGTGCCACTCCTCCACCATTGTAAAAAGGCCTCCTCTCCTCCAACTTCCTCACACCTTTCAAGACAGTTTTAATAGACCAATATCTTCCCAAATAGATTATAAAAATCCATTCCATAATCCTAGAAACATACCCTTGGTAATAGATCCATCCAAGGAATCCCTTTGGTGAAAACCAAATAGAGTTTCCCAAAGAAGATGTAACATCTTTCCTCAGGCTCTTTAGTTTTATTTCTATTATCCACCCCATAAAATATGCTTATTCCATGATTATAAAGCAAACATATTATCCTAAATATAATTATATTTTGTTATTCTAAGGTTTTGGACTACACTTACACTCACTTCCATCTAATGGGTAACAAGCATACAATTTATGTGTACGGTTAACTACCGCCTCACGAAACAATGATTATTTGTTTTTCCTTTACCACCATTCATGGTTGAAAATTATGAAGTAAATGATATTTATATATGATATATATGATATATATTGTTTTTTATGCTTTTTAAAATCTTTTATAGCCCAAAACTTTATACTTTCCATCTTGTGTAAATACGATAACATCGTTTGTGGACATGTGGACAACCGCCTCCACAAAGCGATGTAATTCATTCAACCTTTACATGGAATGTGTTAAGGATGATTTTAGTGAAAATATAATTTATATTTGACATATTAATTTAAATATAATTACAATATATAAATATATACATATATTTCATTTACTTATATTCTTTCAATATGACAACAAAACGACAACAAAATGAAAACAACATCCATGCGTACATATGACCTACCGTCTTCATTAATGATGTATTCCATTTAATATTTTTATTTATAATATATTATTAAAAATACAAATATCATGAATATATATGATATTTATATAATTTTTTACATTTTTGAATAAATAAATCATGATCTAAGTAAGATGATCAAGAATAATAATTCAAAACATTTAGGAAGAACAAAGCATATATTACTCGAAGTGAAACCTTAACATAGAATTGTTAATGAAAGGATAATATAAAGACATAATAAAACCATATATGGTATTATATATAAGAATATGGTTCTGTGATATATTTATAATAAACTTATATTTATTATACAAGAGGTTTGAACATGTATAAAGAAAGTCAAAACTTAAGGTAAGATAATTTTATCTCATTTTTATATTCATGAGATACATGCCATGTTCCCCACTATTTTATTTTGTGTGGTGTATATAATTATAATTAATGTATTAAATTATTCTTATTATCAAATTTATTTCTATTTATATATCCATTATATGATCTTACTTTTATGGAGTTTATGTTTCAAAAGTTACCAAATCGGTAAGACAGTTTTGTGTCAATTTCACTTTTTTGAGACACATGTTTTGTTAGGAACCGACATTATTTTTAGAGGTATATATAATTTAATTTGACTTGTAATATCATGAATTTAATTATTTTAATGATACTTTATGCTTCATGTAATTTTATTTTCCTACATGGGGAGTATGGTTCAAAGTTACCATGTGATAAGAGTTTATTGAAACAATCTCATCACTTTTTGAGATTGTTTATTATTATAATTCCTTTGTTGAAATATTATGATAAATCTATCAAGAACACTCATGAATTATCTTTAACTTTGGGTTTACATGATATCTTCATGTATTTGTACCATTTACACTCTTTGGTAGTTAATATAACTAAGAAAATGTGTTTATGAAAGTTCGACTTTATTTCTACTTTTGGTAAATAATACGTGTCCTTTAAAAACCTTGATTTCTAAAAAAGTTTTCAAAAAAGTTTTACTATTATCCTATGATGTTAATTAAAAATTTTACCCATGATTTACCTTTTAAAAAATGGTTTTAGATGTAATTTTCTCTTCATTTTCCGATCAAGAAACGTTTCTAAAATTTTAAGGTTAAAAAGGAATGTTCGACACGTACAGACATGCCTGCCCTCATGACCATAATTTCCTTGAAGCTTCCATTATACATTTACAAGTTTATTTTATTGAAAAATGTTTTCTTAATATTAAGGATATTAACTATTTTTAATTATGTTTTCCATGAAAAAGTTTTTCAAAAAAGGTTTTATTATTTTAAAAATTATTTTAAATGTTTTCAAGATTTATTAGAAAATTTTCAAGGTATTTTCAAAGAAATGATTTTAAAAGCATTTTAAAGATAATTTTATAAGTTTTAAAGGAATTTTTTTTCAAAATATTTTCAAGATATATTTATATTTTGTCAAATAAAAAGGTTTCCAAAATGTTTTAAAATATTTCTTTATAAGTTTTCATGTTTATTTGCAAGAAAATGGTTTTCGAAATGTTTTATATTTTAAAAAGAATTTTTTAAAGAAGGATAATTTCCTCATTAAATGTTTTTAAAAGATATTTACAAATTATTCCCATCTAAGATGACATCTGTTGGTGTTAATCATTACTTTATGGGAAATGATCTAAAAGTTCCATTCACATTCTTTATATAAATGGTTTAAATTTTATAGAATGGTCTTTAAGAAATTTGTTTGTCTTTCACGGGTTATATGTTCATGAAACATGTTCCTCTTCCATGAGTTTTACAATTATGAATCCCAATTGTTTTCATGGGTTATGATTTGATGAAATTATTATGAAACCTATTTGTTTCCAAAATTTATGATATTATTATATGTTTATGATACACATTTCATTTCATGGGTTATGTTGTGATTAATGTTCATGATCTTGAAGAATATGTATGTATAATTTCATTATGATATGGGTGAGATCTATATATATCTCTAATGTATTGGGTAAAGATTTGTATCTCATGATATAGAATAAGATGGTCTTGGGAGTGAACCATGAATACTAAGATGGCCTTGGGAAGTGAAGCCTTACTACCAAGATGGGATGGGGAGTGAACTCATACTACTAATGTGACCATGGGAATGAACCATGACTACCAAGATGGTATGGGTAGTGAATTCATACTACTATTATGGACATGGGAATGGACCATGCCAACAAAGATGGTATGGGGAGTGGACTCATACTACTAAGATGGCCACATGAGTGAACCATGACTACCAAGATGGTATGGGGAGTGAACCTATACTACTAAGATGAACTTTGAAGTGATGCACTGACTACTATAGAAATCATTTTATATTCTTATACATCTTCCAAAATTCCATTTATTATTCCTATGTTATGATATATTGGATTCTATTATTTATTTACTTATGATTCATGTCTTATAAATTTCTAAGATTTGTATGATGATTCATGTTTGTGATCTTATGATATTATGGGTATGATCTTATAATGTTATGATCACATTCTCATACCCATGTGCTCATGTTTGTGCTTACATGTATCCATTTTTTACCCTTACTCAGCATCTGATCTCACCCCTTTTTATGTTTCCTTTCTCAATTTATGAAGACATATATTAAGTATGATGTGACTAAGAAGGGTTATAGTCATGAAGAACCTAGTGGGAGATAATTTAATTCACTTATGTATAGGTGTTTGTGTTTCCATATTTCTAAGGGAACTATACTAATATGGTCTTTGGGTGTCTATTTGTGTAATGTTTTAATTATTATAGAAAAATGATAAAATGTGATGTATGAAAAGTGAGGATCACTATAGTTGGTATTATAGAAAAGGTTTAATCAACCATAAAAAACTAGGATGAGAAGAATGTAGTGATATACCTAGGAATAATTGTAAGGATATATATAGTGATATCTCTAAGGATAAGTTTAAGGATGTGGAAAAGTATAGGAAAATGTACTAGAATTTTGGTAAAGGATAGAGAAAGTGGTTTCCTAGCAATACATCCATGTCTAGATACTACAAGTGGATATGGATCTGAAACAGAAATACCAAGGGGTAACAACTCTGATAAGGTGTGTTTGGCCTGACTAGAGTGTAGCTTGGTACATGACAGTTGTCCTTACTGCACACTTGGTTTGACAATCCCGGGGTATATTCTTTGGGAATTCACAAACTCTTCATGAACCATCATGAAGGATTTAAAAATAAGTTTCCTATGAATAACCTAGTATAAAATTATAGTGTCATATATTAAGGAAGGTTTACTTATTTAAAAATCCTATAGGTAATTATTTTTCAGGATTATGTGGTTTTCCACTATGATAAGTGTTGCTCACACTGTGATTTCTAGTTTTAGTCAATGGAGGGAACCCGAAGGAACTGGGTTAATGTTGAATGCGATGGAATTTTTTTTGATGAGAAGTCAAATGGGATGATCATTGGAGTGAGGGATGTTGTAATAATTCCTAATCAATTTTCACAGAACATGATTAAAAATGTGTATCTTAAACTGATCTCAGACTCACCAAAGAAGAGAAGGAAAGAGTTTATTGAGATCTTGGATAATGGAGACAATCATGGAAAGAATACACGATTTTATACATATCGATAATGTGAGAAGAAACAAAAAAAAATGAATTTCTTAGAGGAATAAGGATATAATTTGACTATAGAAAGGAACAAAAAGTAAGTAACTGCAAAGGGAAAATGAAAAGTTCAGTTAACATAATAGATGTGAATAATGGCCTCCCTAAGGTATTATCAATTGACGAATAATTTAAATGTGGAAATAATGGGAATTATGAAAATAGATGTCCTATATGGAAGTATCATGAAGAGAATATAAAAGGTGGTATAATTAATGGTTTTTCTATAGATGATGAAGAGACCACAAATGACATATGAAAGGTATGTGTTGTTCTTATATTTTTGTTGATAAGCATGATTAAATTGAGTTTTATAAATTTTAAGACATGATTTTTATTTCATTCTCTAGGAAATAGGTATTAAGGAATAAGTTGATAAATCCTAAGTAAGAGATTATATATAAAGTTGGATGATTGAAGTGTATATGTTATGAAATTCAAAGATTAAATTCTAAAAATCAGGAAATATTTAAGTATTTTTAGTATAAGGTTTTCATTAAGGATGGAAAAGAATATGTTGAATGGATTTTCTAGAATCCGAAAGTGATTTAAGGGAAATATTAAATTTTAAATAAGGTTAGATAAACCATAATATGTTCTAGAGGATAAGTTAATTATGTTTGTATAAAGATATGTCAAATATAGATAAGTAAATTGGATGACACTGATTACCATGGAACTGATTATTGATTTATTTACAAGGTGGTATATATTATCATGGATGAAGTTTACAACTTATTTTATTGAAGGAATATATCATATAATATTTGGAATAAATAATCATGAATGTTTTTTAAGTGCAATTACGGTAATTCAGGCTACTACCATGTTTCAAGATAATATACAATGAGTGTATTCACATGTTTGGTATATGACAACCAAGATATACTTCTTCATATATGGGGGATCAATGTTAAGATAATTTCATGAAATTCTTTCTAAAGTTTTATATTTTCATCTTTCAGAAGGGTTATAATGTTAACCATTTATGAAAAGTTTATGTTAATCTTCAGAGGAGGTATTTATGTATTGTGGTTATATTGAAAACCTTAGTTAAAAGGTTATTTAGTTATTGACCTTATTTCATGTATATCCATCACATTTAATTTGAAAACTATCTATCTGGTTTTAGAAAATGACAACATGTATTTTGGGTGAAAACTAACCAAGTCTAGTAAGGACACATGTCTTAAACCCATGATCGAAGGATGATAAGGGTTTCAAACCTACCACTGGCCTACACGATGTCTTGGTTAATGTGCAATTTCGTTTTTAAATTAAATAATTTTATGAATAAATATTTATAATGGACTAATAGTGTTACTTTTTATGTTTAGAGATTAATGTATTAATAATATTGATTTTTAAGAATTGTTAGAGATAAATAGTTACACTTTTTTGTAATTTTATGGGCCTTAAGATCCATTAAAATTGTATTTTAGTACTTTAATAATGAAAGTTAATTTCTACATATCCATTTCTTGATGTAATGGATGAATTAGAAATTGATAAAACTGTAACCAAATAATGAAATTGTGTTTTTAGAAATATATCAAGTTAGTATATTTACTTATATTATTGGTCAATAAAAGAATTAATCAATGTTAGAAGAATGAACAAAAAAATGTCATCCTAATACATTAATTTTTGTTGAACTAATTTACTTTTAAATCATCAGATATTTTTGACTTTGAGGCCCCAAATTTTCATTGATCATTTACTAGTTTATGATTGATGAACTCAATCACTCCATATGAATATTTACACTTTTCCTATAAGTCAATGTTTTCACTTCCCACCTATGTTTTCATATGTGGGAAGCTAGTTATGAGTTACATTGGGTAACTATTATGGTTCAATATTTCCTTTTTTAAAGTAAGTTTTACTATTTTGTTTTACAATATGAGTTTCTATGAAATGAACTTTCAAGTATTAAACCTTTAATAACCCATAAGAATTTTGAGGGTAAAATTCATTAAGGGTGTAGAATGTAACACCCTATGTTTTTGTAAAATATGTTTTTCCAAATTAATTTAATTTAATTTTTTGATATTTTTCATTTTAGACAACATTCTACTTAGATTGTTTTATATGTGAGTGGTAATTTTGGATTACGTTATACGCAGCACCATGTTAAGTTTGCGCTACACGCAACAACAAGAAAGTAAGGGAATATAATATCCTGATACTTTACAATATATTTAATATTTTAAATAGATTATAAATATTCTATATCTCTTATAATGATGGTGATACTGAGTTATCATGCATCACACACAATAATGAGTTTCTTCAATGACTTGCGTTACATGCATTACCGAGTTTAACTAAACAAAAAAATACCGTTAAAACATCATTATTTAATATAATAAGATAAAAAATAGTTGTTAAATTAGTTTTTAGGAATAATTATTAAAAAATTATGAAAATATATAGTTTATAAAAATATAATATGAATTCATTTGTTACCAATTAATTAGAAATGAAAATGTAAACCAATTTAATATAAGGGAAGTTTTTTGTTTTTATACTCACAAAGATGTTTTATCATAGTTGATTAAATTAATTATAATCAGTGATTGAAATTAATGTAATATATATATTATATATTAAATCAAATATTTTTTATTTTCATCCAGTAGATTTTATAATCATAATATAAGAACAAACCCAATATTTTGTATAAAAATCAATATTTTTATAAAGGCAATTTTTTCTCCTTTTAACGGTGAAACAATTTTAAATCCAATTTTTTGTCAATTTTATAAATTTAATCTATTAAAATAAACTTAATATTTTGAAGATAAATATAAAAATTATGTTAGCGTAAATATTTTGGTATTTTTATGTGAAGTTTCATTTTTTTATGAATAGTGAAAAATGTTGAATTTTAATTCAAAATTGCTTTTTCATCTAATTAATTTATACGGTGAAATTATAATTTAAATTATTTTTAAAGTTTAATTATATAAATTTTTATAAATTTACCCAGTTTATGTTATTTGAATCAATTTCAATTTGAAATTTTCTATAAAAACATAGAAAACGTTTGAATTTTTTTACTTTAAAAACTAGCATTGTCATCCCGTCCGCAGGATTAAATTTAAATTAATTTATGAATCTTCTGTGATTAGAATTTGAAAAAATGGATTCCATATTTTTAATTACCGTAATTTATAATTTCTATAAATTTCAACTTTGTTTTTGATAAAAAATGTTAGTGAGGGTAATTAAAATTAATTATAACAATTAAGGTGAAGTTAAGTTTACCAAGTGACTAAACCTTAGTCTTAAGGGCCCAAATGACCTATAAAATTTTCCAAAATCCATTGGATAGCCATATTTATACCCTATACTATATTTTATCTAATTTTTTACATTATTTTTAGTAACTTTAAATGGGAAAAACATGGACGGGATTCTATTTTCCAAAATTTACTTGAGTGACACTCCTCCTCCACTATAAAGGCTTCCTCTCCTCCCACTTCCTCACACCTATCAAGACACTTTGTCTTGAAAAATATTTTCACAAATATATCCTAAAAATATCTCCCCTCATCTAATTTTCATCCCCTTTTTCATAAATCTATCCAAGGAATCCCTTTGGTGAATACCAAAAGGAGCTGCCCAAAGAAGAGGTAACATCTTTCCTCAAGCTCTTCAGTTTTATTTCCATTATCCACCCACTAAAATATTATTATACCATTATTGAAAAACAAAACCACTATCCTAAATATAATGATATGTTTTTATTATAAGAGTTATACCTACACTCACACACACTTCTATATAATAGGTAATGAATATACTATTTTTGTGTAAGGCGAACTACCACCTCACAAAACGATGATTATTTATTTTACCTTTAACAACTTTTATGGTTGATAATTATGATGTAAAGGATGTTTATGTATTATATAAATGATATAATTCATTTATTTATTATTCCATATATTTTTTATAACACATACCTTTATACTTTTCATCTTGTGTAAATATGATAACATCATTTGTGGATGTGTGTACTACCACCTCCTAAAAGAGATGTGATTCGTTCACACTTTACATGGAATGTGTTAAGGATGGTTTTAGTGACAATATATGATATATATAAAATAATAATTCTACTATAATTATATTATATACATATATACATATATACATTTATTTCATTTACTTTATTTCAATACAACACCAAAATGGAAACACCGTTCATGCGTACGTACAACCTATAATCTCCTTGAACGATGTATTCCATTTCATATTTATATATCTTATAAATTAGTTTAAATACATATATAATTAATATATATTATATTTATATAATTTTTTACATTCTGGAAGTAATTAAACCATGATCTAAGTAAGACGATCAAGAATAAAAAGTCAAAACATGTACAAAGAACAAAGCAGATATTACCCGAAGTGAAACCGTAACAAAGAATTGTTAATAAGAGGGTAATATAAAGTCATAATGAAAACATATATGGTATTATATATAATAATAAGGTTTATTTTTATTTTTATAAGAAACTTATAATTATTATACATGAGGTTTGAACATATACAAAGAAAGTCAATCCTTAAGGTAAGATAATTTCATCTCACTTTTTATATTTGTAAGATACATGCCATAATCACCACTATTTTATTTTGTGTGGTGTATATAATAACCATGAATTTATTATAGTATAATTATTATTAAAACTAAGAGTATTTAAATTTTAATTCTATGATTTTTCTTTCATGGGTTTTATGTTTTAAAAGTTACCAAATCGGTAAGACAGTTTTGTCCCAATTTTCCTTCTTTGAGACACATGTTTTGTTATGCACTTAAATTAGTTTTAAAGGTGTATATAATTCCATTTAACATGTTATATCATGAATATAAAATTTTTATGATATTTTAAGCTTCATTTAATTTCATTTTCTTACATGGGGAGTATGGTTCAAAGTTACCAAGTGATAAGAGTTTATTGAAACAATCTCATCGCCTTTCAATATTGTTTCTGATTATGATTTATTTATTAACATATTATGATACATATCTCAATAAAACTCATGAATTATATTATCCTATTATTTTAAATGATATCTTTACGTATTAGTACCGTTTTTCACTCCTTGGTACTTAATATAACTAGGAAAATGTTTTATGAATGTTCTACTTTATTTATCATTTCTGTAGGAAATATGTGCCTTTTCAAAACCATGATTTCTAAAAATAATTTCAAAAATGTTTTACTATTATCCTATAATGTTAAAGGAATTTTTTACCCATAATATACAATTTAAAAAATGGTTTTATAAGGAATCTTCTTGTCATTTTCTGATCAAGAAACTTTTCTAAACTTTTAAGGTAAAAAAGGAATGTTCGGCATGTACAGACATACCCACCATCATGACCGTCATTTCCTTTAAGTTTCTATTTTATATTTCCATTATTATTTTTATGAAAAAATTTATTTCTTAATATTCTTTACATTCATTGTTTTTAAACTTGTTTTCCATGAAAAGGGGTTTAAAAAATTTTCTATGGTTAAAAAAATAATTTTAAATGTTTTTAAGCTTTATTTATAAGTTTTCCAAGTATTTTAAAGGAAATGGTTTTCATAATGTTTTCAAGATTATTTTATAAGTCTTTAAGGAAAATAGTTTTCAAAAATTTTCCAATCTCTCTTTATATGTTTTCGAAGAAACATGTTTCTAAATTTTTTTCAAATCTTTCTTTATAATTTTTCAATTTTATTTTCAAGAAAATGGTTTTCAAAAGGTTTTATGTTTTAAATAGAATTTTTCAAAGAATAAATGATAATTTCCTTATGAAATGTTTTAAAAGAAATTTATAAATTATTTATATATAATATGAAATCTATTGGTTTTACTCATACCTTTCTGGGAAATGATCCAAGGGTTCCATTCATATTCTTTCTCTGAATGTTTTAAATTTTATGGAATGATTTTTATAAAATCCATTTGTCTTTCATAGGTTATATGTTTATGAAACCTGTTACTATTCCACATGTTTTATTCTTATTAAGCCCTCTTCTTTTCATGGGTTATGCTTTGATGAACTTATTATGAAACCTGTCTTTTTTACACAGGTTATGATATGATTATATATTTAGGATACTCATTTCATTTCTTGGGTTATGTTACAGTTAATGTTTATGATCTCGTGTCACAAGTATATATGATTTAATCATGTGATGGGTGGGACCTATATCTACCTCTAATGCATTGGTTAATGATTTATATATCATGAGATAGACTAATACAATTATGAGAGTGAACCTTGACTACTAATATGAACAGGAGAAGTGAACTATGACTACTAAGATGGTATGGGGAGTGAACTCATACTACTAATATGGCCATGGGAATGAACCTTGACTACCAAGATGGCATGGGGAGTGAAATCATACTACAAAGACGACCATGGGAATAAACCATGAATTAAAAGATGGTATGAGGAGTGAACTCAGACTACTAGGATGGCCATGTGAGTTAACCATGACTACCAATATGGTATTGGGACTGAAACCATACTACTAAGTTGACATTGGTAGTGATGACTTGACTACTATAGAAATTATTTTACATGATTATGTGTTTGCCAAAATTACATGTATTATTCCTATGTGATGTTTTAATGGATTATATTATTTATTTTCTTATGATTCATGTATTAAGAATTGCCAAATTTTATTCCATGATTCAGTTTTATGATCTTATGATATACAGGGTATGATCTTATAATGTTATTATCATGTTCTCATACACCTATGCTCTTGTTTTTGCTTACATGTATCCCTTTTTTACCATTACTGAGAATTTTAGTTCACCCATTTTATGTTTCCTTTACCAGGTTATGAATATATGTATTAAGTATTATGTTTTAAAGAAGGGTTTAAGTCACTAAGAACCTCATGGGAGATAATGTAGTTAACTTATGTTCCAATGTTTATGTTTCTATGTTTCCAAAGGTACTAAACTAATATGGTGTTTACGCTTCTATTTGTTTATTGTTTTAAGTATTCCAAAAAAATTATTTAATGTGAGTGTATGAAAAGTGAGGATTTCTACACATAGGTTCTAAGTCAAGTTTTAACATAGAAAGATTATATCAAGTAGTTCTAGAGAAGCCAAAGATAAGTGGATCCGCTGAATGAGAACCTTTGAAAAAGAAATGTAAGGAATTTTAACTGAGCTCGACAAACGAGGAACATCGAATTTTTGGGAGTGAAAAAAAGATTCAATATTTAAGGGCTTGGTTCCCATCTATTTAAAAAAT
Organism: Viscum album; assembly: GCA_963277665.1. Taxonomy (NCBI): domain Eukaryota; kingdom Viridiplantae; phylum Streptophyta; class Magnoliopsida; order Santalales; family Viscaceae; genus Viscum; species Viscum album. The sequence goes on from CAUJRU010003006.1 coordinate 43,333, forward strand.
GAATGATGAAAGTATAATTCCATGATTGGATCAGGGATAAGGCTGAAGTAGTTTTGAGTTTTAGGAGGAGAACTGTGTTGATTCTGGTGATATGAGTATCTAAGGATGATCAAAATGATGAATAGATTGAAGGTGGTGGAGAATCAGAATATATTATTTTTATTTGATGGTATTTTCTATTTGAATAAATGAATATGTTTAGGACCTATGTTTTTATAAACTCTTTAGTTATAATTATAGGTTTTCATACATGAATGGTGTTTAATGAATTGATTTAGCGAGTCCTTGATGAGAAATAATGAAATAATGATATTTTTTAGTTGTTTTTGAGTCATTAGGATATTTTATAATTCTAGTATAGTGTTGTTAACCATTTTAATATTTAATAATAATATTTTTGAAAATTTTTTCTACATGTGGGGGGTACTGATGAAGCTAATTCAAGTTGTGGAAGTTTTAAATCCTTAAATAGATGTTTCTAAAGCTATGATATATTTTAATTAAAACCATAATAGGAATTGTTGATGATGTTCATGGACAACGAGGAGAGGATCATTGAAGAAATAATTTCATAGAAATTATTTTCAACCATGGACAACCACTTTAGCTAACTATAGATAGAAAGCTCAGCATGATGAAAATAGATGAAAAGATGATGGAGGAAATGGAAATTTTAAACTTATTATTCAAGAAAACTATTGATCCAATGATCACTATTTTATGCTTGGTGTTGAAGAAGCTAGTGTAATGTAGGCATGAATAAAATAAATTTGATATCGGGTGAGTTAATGGTGTGTTGAGGCTATGTCAATGTAGCTTAACCCATGTAATGGTATTGAAATTATATGTTATTTTCATCACTTAGTCTAAACTATACTAGGACACTATTAGGTAGTCCCAAATTACCAAAGTTATATAAAGGGCCGGATAAAGTATTTTTTCATGCATCACTAAATTAATGAAAAAATAAGTAAATTAAAAGGGGTAGATCATATAGGTGAATAAGGAGTAATGAATATGATGGTTTTGGAAATTGAATAAATGATCATAAGAAAAACCAAACTAGACTCTACATCCAAATTATTTTGTAACAGAACAGATGTGGGGTTGTCAATTTACATTAGATATTTTTTCTAATGTTATTATAGGAAGAATATCTATCATAAAGGTGAACCAGATGGAAACATGGATGAAAAAATTGAGGTTACTGGCTATGAGGTTAACATTGGCATGTAAATTATGAATAAAACAGGATGAATGGATGAAGAATGATATTTGTAATCACTGAGAGGGAGAGGGGGTGAATTAGTGGTAATTTTATTTTTAAAAATTCTTATTTATTATGAAACAACCTTTTACTACTTTTAAATAGTTACAAAATTGTTGAATAATAAGTATCCAAATACAATCACATGAACACAATAATTTAAAAGGCTCACTACTCAATAAGTCTTGCTATTCCTTTTCATGGTTTTGAAATAATACAGTACCATATAATCCACTAGATAAGAATCCATTTACATTCTAACAATAAGAAGGTAATATCCATAAACCTACCTTTCACTATGAAAAATACAACATTTCATGTTATTCTTAATACAAAAAAATGTAATAAATATTTTTCTAATAACTTTTAATAACCTTTACCAAAAGGTTTAGAATATTTTCACTATGGTACTTGAAAAAATATTAGTATTTTGATTCTTGAAAAAATTCTTCACAATATTACTTCAAAGAAAGTAAAATCCTATTTATTAAGTTGGATGTCTATCAATAATGCTCTTCCTGAATGTTTTTGTAACAATTTATTCAGAAGAATTTTCCTAGCGCCCTCTAGAAACCCTACATTTTTCTTATATCAAGTTCATCCAATTTTACCTGATCACAACATATTTTTTCATTAAAAAATTCTTATTAATGTTAACCATGATATTACTTGGTTTGAAAAATCTCAACTCCACACAATCTTTCAGAACATCATCCAATAACTTTACCTAATATGTTTATCCATAACTATATCTATAGTGCTTCAGCTTTTTTACACATGAAAAGTGCACTGGTATATTATACCTACACCCATTTATATAGTAACATTTTAGGGAGAATATGAGGGAAAGAAAATTTAATTTCCCACTCAATGAAAAATAAATACTGGAATCTCTTACTGAACCGATTCATCAAAATCTTCTCAATAAATCTAGAACATTCTCAAATGAATATTAGACCCTTCAATGACATAACCCTTCTTAAAATTTCATAAATACTCAGTGAGTATCATGATTTTCCTCCATGACATTTGTAATATTAAAATAATATCTGAACATCATCATAATTAGTTATATTTAAAAATAATTTATAAATAACATCAAACCATCATAATTCCACTAAATGTTTATTTATAAAATATCTATCTACTATTTCTTTAAAAAACATTTTATGAACTTCTCGAATGAAATTACAAAACTCCCTACTTCCATTGAATTTCACCATAGCTCTCTATCTTCTTTCTTACATCATCAATTTTTTTTCCAATAAAATTATTAGAAAACATTCATGCAATCATCCCACTACTGGAAGTGAAGCCTTTACCAATGGTTCCAAACCGTTGGTAAAGGTTGGATAACCGTTGGTATAATATATACCAACGGTTATCCAAACCATAGGGAAGTAAGCCATAGGGAAACACATATGCCAACGATTTCTGGAAAACCGTTGGTATATGTTAGGAAATATCTATTATACCAACGGTTATGTCAAACTGTTGCTATAACTTTTCACCAACATTTTTAAACCATTGGTAAGCATTATATTCCAACGGTTTCAAACCATTGGAATATAGTTCTATATAGCCTTTTACCAACAGTTTGTGTAAACCATTGGTAAAGGCTGGACATTTCACTATATCCCAATGGGTTTTAAACCATTGGGAAAGTGTTTTTACCAATGGTTCTCTAGAAAAGTTCGTATAAAACACATTCACATCCCTAAGCAGATGGTTTAAAACCGTTGTAATAGGCTTTGAATTCAGGTAGCAGCCTGCTGCAAGCTGCCCTTTCTGCATTTCCAGGATCCCCCTTTCTGCATTTCCAGGTTCCCAACTCCAATTACCTACAATAAACAACTATAACACATACATATATACAATTAATTCATATATATTTAACACATAATTCACCCTGAAACTGTACACATACATAATTAAAACATAATTCCTAAGGTAATTATAAAAATACATAATTGATTTAGAATTCAATTCAGAATTGAGATGAAAATTAGGACCAAGATAAAAGAAGATATGGTTTTCATGGTTTGTCTTTTGTTGGTCTTAAGGAAGTTTTAATAAAGGAAAGACACCTTTCATTTCAAAGAATTCGTAAACTAGAAGTTTGACGATTCGGAATATAGAAGTTGCAATTCCCGGAACCTGGTGTTCGGAGAACTCGGAATCTGGAAATTGAGAAATTCGGAACTGGGAAGTTGCAAATTCTCGGAACCAGGAAGCGGTTGAATTTTGAATCTGGCTAATAAGAGATGTGAAGGCTCTAAGACTTCATTACACATTGTGATGATGGTTTTCTGTTTTGTAACTCTAAATTTGTGAGTATATGAAAGTAATCACGATGCAAGAAAAAGTTGATAGGAGAAGTTGTACCGAGAATTGGAGAAGTCACACCGAGAATCGGTGAAGTCGTACCGAGAACCAGAATATCGTACCGAGAATTGGTGAAGCCTTACCGAGATCCAGAGGAGTCATACTGGGAATTCAAAATCATTGGTATCGATTAATAAAGAGAGGGCATACTGAGAATTCAAAATCTTCGGTATCGATGAATAAAGAGGAGTCATACCGAGAATGAAGAATTTTTCATACCGAGGAAGTAATGAAAATCCATACCGAGAAGTAATGAAGAGTCATACGAAGAATTGAAATGGTGTCATGCCGAAGAAGAGGTGAAGATTCATGCCGAGAATTGAAGTGATACTGAAGACTCAAGAAGAGTGGATCCGAGAAAGTGATGCCGAAGAATCAAGAAGGGTGGATCTGAGAATATGATGCTGAGAAGACATATGAGTGGATCTGAGAATGTGATACCGAGAAACTTATGTAACAAGGTCGGATCTAGAAAAGTCCAAAGTTATAAATCAATATAAGTGGAAGAAGATTCGAGAAGATTCTAGAAGCATTGAAAAAGTCTTAATTACTCCGAGATTTCAGAAGAAATTAAGATTTGGGTGAATCTAAGTGAGCGGGAAAATATTTTGGTTTCCCGCCTAAGCACACATTGGAGCACCTATAAAATGAGATTAGAGTACAAAGTAAAAGTGTGATGATTAAGTAGTGAGAGAATATCTGATAATCTAGAGAGAGAAATAAGTGTTTGGCCAACAGAGTTTCATTACGGTTTCAATTGTCACAAGAATTTGATACTGGTTGACACTGTATTGAGTTTCTTAGAATGAGAAAAATCAGAATGGAGATTCGTAATGGGAAGTTTGGACTGAACTAATCTGAATGGGGAATTAGTATTGGTTGACACCATATTGATTTTCTTATACTGAGGAAGATTTGGATTGAAGAATTGGATTGAAGGACAAAATTCGAATTGAAGAATCAGATTGGGAAAATTCGAAATGGAGATTTAGAATGAGATGTTCGAACTGTAATTGATCTATCTCAAGTCCAATGTGTCCTTGCCTTTCTTCTGGGTAAGGAAGTGAATATTTGTGCTGAACTTGCTTACACTTGTGTATTTTAATGGAAGTGAAGGTAACATAAGTTGTTACAAGAAAATAGAAATTGCCCTATTGTGCTAAGAGGGTGCACACGCACTGAAGTGATTGTTTCATAGTGCTTCACGAGTGTAAGGGTATATCCTACTTTTTGTATTACAAGGATTGTTTTCTTAGTGGATTGGATGGTGCTGCATTGTTTCCAACCATACCAAGGACGTAGCTATTCTTATTGAATAGTGAACCTTGTAAATTGCTATGTTCCTTTGGATGTGTACTTGTTTGTTTTCTCAGTAGGTAATTATATCTTTAACAGAAGACAAAGGTTGTTCTCAATATTAAGGGAACTTAAAAAGGGAAAAAGAGGAACCACTGATTCACCCCCCTCTTAGTGGTTCATTGCTTCAACTGGGTCCTTACAAGTCGTATCATAGGGAGGTTCCTTTGTTTTCCTTGCTGATGGAAAATATAAATTGTGTAAACAATAAAGGAATTATGGTATTCGATGGGAAGAACTATCACATCTGGAAGGATAGAATGCTACTGTATCTCATTTCTATTAATTATGAAGTTCTTGAAGCTGCAACAGTTGGGGTTCCTTCCATTTATGATAATGTTCCACTTACACCTATTGACAAGAAGTTTCTTGAGAATGATGGAAGAGCCAAGAATGCTATATTTTCTTCACTTTCTAAAAGTGATTTCTTGAGAGTGAAAGGAGTGGCCACATCCAAAGGCATATGGGAAAAACTGAAAAACGTATACGAAGGCAACACAAAAGCCAAGAAAGAAAAACTTCAAATCTAGAGGTTGAAGTATGAAGACTTGAAGATGGGAGAGCATGAATCTGTTGGGGATTTCTTCACCAGGGTGAACGATATTGTTAGTACCATCAGATGTCTTGGTGAAGAGCTGAAAGACTCTACTGTGGTGGAAAAAATCTTGAGGATTCTTCCGGATAAATTTGTTGTGAAGGTATCTTCATTAGAAGACAGAGACTCAGAGACTCTATCTCTTGATGATTTACATAGCAAACTCATTACTTATGAGATGAGAAAGGAAAAGGCTATGAAGACCAAGACAAAGGTTGACAAAGAATTATCTTTCAAATCCATGAAGAAGAATAAGTCTTAGAAGATCATGATTAAATAAGATGGTGGTGACTCTGACTCTGAAAGTGAGGTATGTAAAAAGCTTAATGATATTTTATCCTTGTTTTCAAAAAATGTTAAAAGAGGCACAAGTAAATACAAGGGAAAACTTCCCTTGAATTGTTTTGAATGTGGAGGCATTGGCCACTTTGCGGATAACTATCTTCGAAGGGAGAATGAAGAAGACAGCGATGAAGAAGAAAGAAAGCCAAGAAAGTTATGGAAGAAGCAGGGTGGTAAAGGAAAGTCGAAAAAAAACAAGTTCTTCAAATCCAAGAGAAAATGTTTTCTATCTATAAATGAAGAAGATGAATAAAGTGATGCTGAATCTTAAAAATCAGTTGAGCATGGTGTTGAGAATACTTTCATTTCAACAGTGAATGATGAAGATTTCAGAAGCAGTAGCTCAGAAGAAGAAGAAACTCAGCTTGATATGCATCTAAAAGAAGAATTGATGGAATGTTTAAGGAAGATCAGAAGGTTGGAGAAAATTAACAAAAAGTTGGAAGATTAATGTTCCTCAGCATGAAATCAAGCTAATGTTAAAGAAGAACTTGAGAAAGAACTTGAATATTTGAAGAAGTCTCTTGAAGATGAGAAAAACCAAAATGAGCACATGATAGTTAAGTTGAAAGAAAAAGAGGAAGAATTAGAGCTCATTCAAAATAGGCTCTAAGAAGTTGAATTAAGAAACACATGTTTCCAAAACGGAATTACTAATATAGGTGAAATCTATCAGCAAGCAAATCCTGAGAAAATTCAACAGAGAATAAAGTGGTTGCTGTGAAGAAGAAAGATGAGAAAGCTATTTATGTGGCGAAGACCATTTTTTTGGAAACTCAAAAGTTTCAAGGAAACTTAAGAATAACACTGGTGAAAAACAAGTAAAATCAGATAAGGAAGAATTCCAACAGAACAATCTTGCTAACAAAATAATAGTTGGTGGGTCTGAAGGAAGAGTAACAAAGAAATATCAGTACAAAAGCTTTAGAGGAAAGTACTCCTTCTATGGGTACTGTTGATTTTGTGGTTGATTCAGGCATACATCGAATATGTGTTGGTTCAATCAATATTATTAAGAACACCCCACAAGTTATGAAAGGCAGATATTGAGGGGGAGTCAATCTTCTCAAAGAAAGAAGAGTGAGAAAGTTTTCTTGAAGAAAGTTGAGAAGAATTAAGTCAAGACAGGAAATAGGTTCCAGCCTCTGGAGACTATTTGTGAAAGGTGTGAACAACCTGAACATCTTAAAAAAGGATGTCTTGTGCTATTACCAGCTCAACCAAAAGTTATTAATTCTCAGAATATCAAGGTGAAGAAAGAAGTGAAAGAAGAAAAATCTCTTGTTGTTGAAACTACTCTAAAAGTTACAATGGAAGAACGACCTTGGATACTTGATATTGGGTGTTCTTCACATATTATAGGAGACTTGAAGTTGATAAAGAATTTGAGGAATTTTAAAGAAGGCACTGTGACATTTGGCAATGATGAATCTTTAAAAATCAAAGGTGTTGGATCAGCCATCATTGGGAAGGAAAAATTGAAGTCCAAGAAAACTCTGTATGTTGATGGGTTGAAGCACAACTTGATGAGTGTATCACAATTGTGTGATGAGGGTAAAAAATTTATCTTCAATAAATATGGATTTGTTGTGAAAAGTGAAGAATATGGAGAGATCGTTACAAGAGGACAAAGAACCAAAGGGAATCTGTTTCAGGTTGGAAATTCACAAAACTCTTGTTAAATGAGCTTAGTGGAAGAAAATTAGTTGTGGCACAGAAGACTTGGACACATGTGTCAGAGAAATATGAGCAAGTTATCTAAAAGGGACAGTGTTCAAGATATTCCAGATTTTCCAAGAAGAAGAGATTGGTGTTGCACAACCTGTCAGAAAGGAATGATTACAAGTGTTGTGCATAAGAAGTTTGACATTTGTTCTAAATAACCCCTTGAACTAATACATTCTAATATATGTGGGCTGATGAGAAAAAAATCAACAAATGAAGACAAGTACTTCATCACCTTCATTGATTATTTTACTCGCATTACATATGTTATGTTTATGAAGCAAAAGTCAGATGCCCTGAAAATGTTTAAAATCTTCAGAAGAAAAGATAAGAAAGAATGTGAGTACTCTGTGAAGAAGTTGAGAACAAATAATGCTGGTGAGGACAGAAGTAAATAATTTTAAGACTATATTGAGAAGCATGGAATTCAGCATGAATATAGTGCTCCATATACACCTCAACAAAATGGTGTTGGTGAAAGGAAGAACAAAAGCTTGGTAGAAATGGGAAGAACCATGTTGCTTGAACATGGACTTACTCATTAATTTTAGAGGCAAGCTACAAGTACAACTGTTTATATTCAAAATCGATGTTTCTATAGGCCCCAATCAAACAAGACTCCTTATGAACTTTTCTATGGAATTACTCCAAGTATGAATCATGCTAAAGTTTTTGGGAGGCCATGCATTATAAAGAAGAAAGGTGGAAACAGTGGAAAATTCGATCCGAAAGGAGAAGATGGAATTTTTCTTAGTTATGCACCAGAAGGAAGAGGTTATAGATGTATTAACAAAGAAACATGAAGAATGGTGGATGAAGTTGATGTAAAATTCATTGAAAATCCAGGGAATGATAAGCATGTCTAGACAGACAAGGAAGATGATGAAGATGAATTTAACGATTCTGATAAGGATTCAATGAATTGTAATCCTAATCAAGATGAAGAATCAGATTCTACCATATCAAGTGATGAGGAAGGCACAAGAAAACCTTATCCAAGGTTGATGAAACAAGTACAAGCTCATAACATAATTGGTGATAAACATCACATAGTTCAAACAAGAAGAACAAGTAATTCCATATCACATACTTCCTTGTAATCCAAAGTGGAACCAAATGATGTTAAAGAAGCCTTTGATCATATGGAATGGGTTCAAGCCATGAATGAAGAATTGGATCAGATTGAAAAGAATGATGCATGGGAACTCGTACCCAATCCTGAAAATAAGAACATTATTGTCACAAAGTGCGTCTTCCGGAACAAGCTAAATGGAGAAGGTGAAGTTATCAGAAATAAAGTAAGATTGGTTTGCAAAGGGTACTCTCAGATTGAAGGAATTGACTTTGAAGAAACTTTTTCTCTTGTGTCCAGATTTGAAACTATCCGAATCTTTCTTGCTATTGCTGCACAATGAGGCTACAAAATCTTTCAAATGGATTTCAAATCCATATTTCTTAATGGTGATCTTAAATTAGAAGTTTATATTGAACAACCATGTGGCTTTATTGTTGGTAAGGATGAAATTTATGTGTGCAGGTTGAAGAAAGCCTTGTATGGTCTAAAGAAAGCTCCAAGATCATGGTATTCCAAACTAGATACTTTCTTAAAAGAGATGTACTTAAATAAAGGAAGAGTTGATAGCAATCTGTACATCAAGGAAAGACAATATCTCTCTCTCATTGTGATTGTCTATATTGACGACATTATTTTTGCTGGGAATGATGAAAGAAGCTATAAAAGGTTTGGTGAAGAAATGAAGAATGTCTTTGAGATGTCCATATTGGGTGAAATGAGATACTTTCTTGGGTTACAAATATTGCAACAGAAAGAATTCATTTTTCTCTCCCAAGAAAAGTATGCTAAGGAACTTCTCAAGATGTTTGGTTTGGAAAACTCAAAACCTGTATCAACTCCTATCTCTATGGGAACAAAGCTAAGAAAAAATGATAAAGGAAAAGAAGTTGATCAGAAATAATATCAAAAGGTTATTGAAAGTTTGTTGTACCTAACTACATCAAGACCAGATATTGTTTTTGCTGTTACCTTATGTGCAAGACTACAGAGTGCTCCTAAAGAATAATATCTTGTTGCTGGAAAAAGAATTCTCAGATACATAAAAGGCACAATAGAATTCAGAATCAAGTATAGTGGTTAAAATAACATTGATTTGTTTGGATATTCGGATGCAGATCAGGCATGAAATGTTGATGATAGAAGATCCACATCTGGTGGAGTGTTCTTTATGGGAAAAATTTGTGTTGGCTGGCACTCAAAGAAGCAGGATTCTGTGACACTCAGTACAGCTGAAGCTGAATATGTTGCTGCCACCATGGCCGCTACTCAACTTATCTGGATGAAAACACAGTTGGAAGATTTGTTAGTTGAAGTGAAGTTTCCTTTGCTCTTGGGATATGATAATTAAATCACACTTAATCTTACAAAAAATCTAGTCCAAAATTCTCGATCGAAGCCTATTGACATCAAATATCATTTCATCAAAGAGCACGTGGAAAATAATGAACTGAAACTCGAATATGTTTCATCTTCTGAACAAGATGATGATATTTTCATGAAACCCTTTCCGAATGAATCATTCTCAAGATTGAGGTTGAACATGGGGGTCCAACCTCTTTCTCTTCAATTCTAAGGTATGTTATTCCATACCCTCTCTTCTTACCTTTGGATTGTTTTGTTAAGGGGGAGAAGTTTTTTTTATCATAAATCTATTGATTAAAGAGAGAGTTGTGGGTAAGCTGTAAACTTAGCTGTGTTTGTGTTTGTGAACTTTTCTAACTATTTGATTGGAGTTGTTGTAGGAAAGAACTTGAATTTTTTTACAGGAAGAATGAAGATGTTAGAAAAGGAAGATGAAGATGTCATATTCACTACCTTATGGACATCATGGTTTTGCTGTCAATGATTCTTGTTTCCTACATCGAGTTTTCTCACGTAGGCTTATAATTATTGATAAGTACTCAATTTCTTGAAGTTTCAATTTTTGGTGATTTATGAAAACTTGGTTAACAACAAAATCCAAAGGGGGAGATTGTTAGGACCAAGCTAAAAGAAGAGATGGTTTGCATGGTTTTTCTTTTGTTGGTCTTCAGGAAGTTTTCATAAAGGAAATACACCTTGCATTTCAAAGAATTCGGAACCTAGAAGTTTGAATATTCGGAACCTAGAAGTTGCAATTCTCGGAACATGGTGTTCGGAGAACTCGGAATCTGAAAATTGAGAAATTCGGAATCGGGAAGTTGCAAATTCTCGGAACCTGGAATCGGTTGAATTTTAAAGATGTCCAATAGAAGATGTGAATGCTCTAAGACTTCATTACACATTGTGACGATGCTTTTCTATTTTGTAACTCTAAATTTGTGAGTATATTCAAGTACTCACGATGCAAGAAAAAGTTGGTTGGAGAAGTCGTACCGAGAATTGGAGAAGTCATATCGATAATCGGTGAATTCGTACCGAGAACCAGAATATCATACCGAGAACTAGTGAATCCATATCGAGATCTAGAGGAGTCATACCGAGAATTCAAAATCTTCGGTATCGATGAATAAAGAGGAGTTATACCGAGAATTCAAAATCTTCGGTATTGATGAATAAAGAGGAGTCATACTGATAATGAAGAATTTTTCATACCGAAGAAGAAATGAAAATCCATACCAAGAAGTAATGAATAGTCATACCAAGAATTGAAATGGTGTTATGCCGAAGAAGTGGTGAAGAGTCATGCTGAGAATTTAAGTGATGTCGAAGACTCAAGAAGAGTGGATCCGAGAAAGTGATGCTGAAGACTCAAGAAGAGTGGATCCGAGAAAGTGATGTCGAATAATCAAGAAGGGTGGATCCGAGAATATGATGCCGAGAAGACAGATGAGTGGATCCAAGAATGTGATACTGAGAAACTTGTGTAACAAGGTCAGATCCATAAAAGGCCAAAGTTCTAAATCAAGAGAAGTGAAAGAAGATTCGAGAAGATTCTAGAAGCTTTGAAAAAGTATTAATTACTCCGAGATTTCAGGAGAAATTAAGATTTGGGTGAATCTAAGTGAGTGGGAAAATATTTTGGTTTCCCACCTAAGCACACTTTGGAGCACCTATAAAAGGAGATCGGAGTACAAAGGAAAAGTGTGATGATTAAGTAGTGAGAGAAGATCTGATAATCTAGAGAGTGAAAGAAGTGTTTGGCCAACATAGTTTCATTACGGTTTCAATTGTAATGAAAATTTGATACTGGTTGACACTGTATTGAGTTTCTCAGAATGAGAAAAATCAGAATGGAGATTCGGAATGGGAAGTTCGAACTAAACTAATCAGAATGGGGAATCAATATTGGTTGACACCGTATTGAGTTTCTCAAACTGAGGAAGATTTGGATTGAATAATCGGATTGAAGGACAGAATTCGGATTGAATAATCGGATTGGGAAAATTCGGAATGGAGATTCGGAATGGGAAGTTCAAACTTTAATTGATCTATCTCAAGTCCAAGGAGTCCTTGCCTTTCTTATGGGTAAGGAAGTGAAGATTTGTGCTAAACTTGCTTACATTTGTGTATTTGAAAGGAAGTTCAGGTAACATAAGTTGTTACAATAAAAGAGACATTACCCAATTGTGCTAAGAGGGTGCTCACGCACTGAAGTGATTGTTACACAGTGCTTCACGAGTGTAAGGGTATATCCTACTCGCTGTATTCCAAGGATTGTTTTCTTAGTGGATTGTATGGTGATGGATTGTTTCCAACCATACCAAGGACATAGATATTCTTATTGAATAGTGAACCTTGTAAATTGATGTGTTCCTTTGGATGTGTGCTTGTTTGTTTTCTCAGCAGGGAATTATATCTTTAACAGAAGACAAAGGTTGTTCTTAATATTAAGGGAACTTAAAAAAGGAAAAAGGGGCACCACTGATTCACCCCCACCTCTCAGTGGTTCATTGCTCCAACTGGGTCCTTACAACATGTGCAATCCGGAATTCAATTCATTATTGAATACTGAATTGAATACCTACATAATTTAATTATCAATTATGAATACAATACATAAAAAACTGAATATGTAATTATATGTGTTATATAGAATTAAGAATACATAAATAATTTCATTTTTTATAACACATACAAACTTGAATTCTGAAATCAGAAGCTAATAACCTCAAAATAAGGAGACGTATAAATGACTTCAACCGAACACAAATATAATGTCCCATGGTTTGGGGCCGATGTCTTTGAACTTAGTGATGATGATAATGGGTGTGTATCAATGAGATTGTGTGACTTAGGGAATGTAGTTGTCCTTGGTGTATTAAATGTCAAGTGTTTTAGAATAGGGGAATTAGTTCCTCACATGATAAGTGGGTTGTGTGAGGATCGACCATGGATCCTTGTGTCAAAGTATCAACACAATCCAAATACGTTTGGTCGGTTTTCTGTATTCCAATTGTTTTCCCTTAAATGTTGTCCATTTTAAACAAAATACAGACTCTTTGAGTGATACTTCCCATACTATGCCTCAGATTGAGGCAGGGTTGACTCGTACATGTCACATATGACCCATGGATCGTTTTCCTAAAGTATCAAGACAATCTGAATTCATTTGGTCGGTTTTTCGTATGTCAGTTGTTGTTTTCACTTAAAATGTTGTCCATTTCAAATAAAAGTGAGACACTTTGAGTGGTACTGGTCACACCGTGTCTCTGATTGTGGCGGGGTTGACTCGTACACATCAAAAATGACCGATGGATCATTTTGCTAAAGTATCAATACAATCTGAATACATTTGGTCGGTTTTCCATATTCCAGTTGATTTTACTTAAAAGAGTATCCACTTTAAACAAAAGAAAGACACTTTGAGTGATATCGGCCATCCCATGCCTCAGATTGAGGCGGGGTTAACTCGTAAACATCACAAGTGACCCATGGATAATTTTCCAAAAGTATAAACAGAATCCGAATGCGTTTGGTCAGTTTTCCGTATGCCAGTTGTTGTTTTCACACAAAATATTGTCCATTTCAAATAAAAGTGAGATACTTTGAGTGGTAGCGGCCACACCATGCCTTGAATTGAGGTGTGTTTGACTCATACACATCAAAACTGACCCATGTATCATTTTATAAAGTATCAACACAATCAAAATACGTTTGGTCAGTTTTCCGTATGCGAGTTATTGTTTTCACTTAAAATGTTGTCCATTTCAAATAAAAGTGAGATACTTTGAGTGGTACCAGTCACACCATGCCTTGGATTGAGCCGGGGGTTGAATAATACACATAAAAAATGACCCATGGATCCTTGTACTAAAGTATCAACAAAATCCAAATACATTTTTCCAGTTTTCCATATGCGAGTTGTTTTTACTTAAAAGAGTGTCCATTTTAAACAAAAGAAAGACACTACGAGTGATATCGGCCACACCGTGCCTCTTATTGAGGTGGGGTTGACTCTTAAACATCAAAAATGACCCATGGATCCTTGTTCTAAAGTATCAACACAATATGAATGCGTTAGGTCGGTTTTCCATATGAGAGTTGTTGTTTTTACTTAAAATGTAATCCATTTCAAATAAAGGCGAGACACATTGAGGGGTACCGGCCACACCGTGCCTCAGATTGAGATGGGGTTGAATTTCACACATCAAAAATGACCCACAGATCCTTTTTTTGAAGTATCAACACAATCTGAATGCATTAGGTTAGTTTTCCATATGGCAGTTGTTGTTTTTACTTAAAATGTTGTCCATTTCAAACAAAAGAAAGACACTTCCAGTGATACCGACCACAACATGATTCAGATTGAGGAAGGGTTGACTCGTACACATCACATATGAGCCATGTATTGTTTTCCTAAAGTATCAACAGAATAAGAAATTGTTTGGTCAGTTTTCCATATGCCATTTGTTGTTTTCACTTAAAATGTTGTACATTTCAAATAAAAGTGAGACACTTTGAGTGGTACCGGCCACACCATGCCTTGTATTTTGGCAGGGTTAACTCGTACACCTCAAAATGACCTATGGATCATTAATCTAATGTATCAACACAATCCGAATACGTTTGGTTGGGTTTCCATATGCCAATTGTTGTTTTCACTTAAAATGTTGTCCATTACAAATAAAAGTGAGACCATTTGAGTGGTACCGGCCATACTGTGCCTCATATTGAGGTGGGGTTGACTCGTACACATCATAAATGACCCATGGATTCTTTTTCTAATGTATAAACATAATCCGAATGCGTTAGGTTTGTTTTTTGTACACCAGTTGTTGTTTTTACTTAAAATGTTGTCCATTTCAAAAAAAAAGAAACTTCGAGTGATACAGGCCACACCGTGCCTCTGATTGAGGAGGGGTTGACTCATAGACGTCACAAATGAAGCATGGATCGTTTTAATAAAGTATCAATAGAATAAAAAAGCGTTTGGTTGGTTTTTCATATGCCAGTTGTTGTTTCACTTAAAATGTTATCCATTTCAAATAAAAGCGAGACAATTTGAGTGGTACTGGACACACCATGCCTCAGATTGAGGCGGGTTTGACTCGTACACGTCAAAAATGACCCATGGATCGTTGTTTTAAAGTATCAACACAATAAAAATATGTTTGGTCAGTTTTTCATATGCCAGTTGTTGTTTTCACTTAAAAATGTTGTCCATTTCAAATAAAAGTGAGACACTTTGAGTGGTACCGGCCACACTGTGCCCCAAATTGAGGCTGGGTTGACTCGTACATGTCAAAAAAGACCCATGGATCCTTGTGCTAAAGTATCAACACAATCCGAATATGTTTGGTCACTTTTCCATATGCTAGTTGTTTTTACTTAAAAGGGTGTCCATTTTAAACAAAAGAAAGACACTACGAGTGATATCGGCCACACCGTGCCTCAGATTGAGGCAGGGTTGAATCGTACATTCCACATATGACCCATGGTTCATTTTACTAAAGTATCAACAAAATCCAAATGATTTTGGTCAGTTTTCTGTATGACAGTTGTTGTTTTCACTTAAAATGTTATCCATTTCAAATAAAATTGAGACACTTTGAGTGGTACCGGCCACACCATGCCCTAGATTGAGGTGGGGTTGACTCGTACACGTAAACAATGACCCATGGATAATTGTGCTAAAGTATCAAAAAAATCCGAATAATTTTGTTTGGTTTTCAATATTCCAATTATTGTTTTCACTTAAAATGTTGTCCATTTCAAATAAAAGTGAGATACTATGAGTGGTACCGGCCACATCGTGCCTCATATTGAGGCAGATTTGACTCGTAGATGTCACAAATGACCCATGGACCCTTGTGCTAAAGTATCAACACAATAAAAAGATATCAAGAGCTCTTAATGGTAGATCTCTTTTGATCCTTGGCGTTTTGAGTGCCGTCAAGTGAAGATTGAAGATCCGGGAGAGTCTAATCCTCTCCTTACTTCCTCTTTCGATCAGGGTTTGAAAAATTCTCTCATCTT